>JBAMJV010010087.1:0-87500 GCA_037951105.1 Echinarachnius parma
CAACTCATGATATGTTATGTATAAAAGCATTCTACAAAACATATGTTGAACTCGAACGAAGGGTAAACATATATTTTGAGAAAATTGAACAAAACTAACATTTTGTGTATAAAATGTATGGGGAGTTGTCCACAACTTTGCCAGAGTGCGTTGCCAATTTGAGTCACTCGAAGAAATACATGGCTCTTTTTAAAGAGCCATAGTTTTCTTATTTCTTGACCGATTGTGCTCAAATTTTTAGAGACTATTCATTATATTTAGTGTCTTATAGTGCATACAACAATTTGTCTGGATTTCATTGTCCTTTAATTGTTTTCAATTCCATTCCACCCTCTCCTCCGTCCGTGAGAAATTTGTATGTGTGTTGATTAACTTCATATTTCAACGATTTTCCTAAATTATGTACAGACTCATAATTATGAGTACCATATTAGATTTCTTGTTAAACAAGGACAAAATTGAACTGACATTTCTGGACGCGAGCTCGAAGCATTCGAAATAAACACTGCGCATGCGCTTGCCGTCTGCTTGGCTTTTGTGTGCACAGTAATTCGCTGACGGCGATATAATACGTGGTGATATAATAATAGTACATACCACAGGCAGGGGCGTAGACAACGGGGGGGGGATGAGAGGGATGCATCCCCCCCACCTCACAAGGTGGGGGGGATGACATGTACAATCATCCCCCCAGGTTTTAGCAAAGGATATATATATATATTTGTGTGTGTATCTGTATATGAGTGGGAAAGAAAACATTAGTTGTATGAGCTAAGACTTGTTAATTCTATTAAACGTTAAAAAAGTAATTTATAAATCCACTTTCAATTTTAGCTGCGCGCTTCGCGCGCGAACGGATTATCTCAGTTTGTGGTGTAACTTGCGTATGGTCTGGAGTGAGTATTTTTTCTGTATACCGGGCCACGTAGTTCCAGTGTAGGCTGGCATTGCTCTGACTGTTTGTGTGACGCGCACCAAATTGCACCATTTCAAGTATATATATTAATGCAAAATCTTCTCCATGGGAGGGGGATACCCCCTCACAAACCCTCCCTATATGGCTCTGCCCCAGCTCTCGGCAGTTTCGCCCCTCGGGACTCATTCTTGGCAATAGGCTAAGTTGTTGGATCATACATAATGTGGCATATGGTGATGTTGGAACTGTGTATGACGCTAAATATAAATACAATATTTGTGTTTGTGTTGGGGTGCATATTCATTAGTGTTTCAATTATTTGTTTTCTTCGTGAAAATATATTTAAAATTTCTGGTCGATCAAATCATAACACGCTTGCATAAATACAGTCAATGTTAAGCCCGAATTTCCTATCTAGGTAAGCAACAGAATGCACAATTTCAAGTCCAAAAATGCAAATCTCCCTACCGTCGGAGGGGGGACACCCCCCTCCCACACCCTCCCCCCGCTCAGTCACTTCGCTTCCTATGTTGGGGTGCATAATATTATTAGTGTGTCAATTAATTGTTTTCTTCGTGAAAATATATTTAAAATTTCTGGTCGATCAAATCATAACACGCTTTCCCAGATACAGTCAATGTTAAGCCCCAATTTTCTATCTAGGTATGCACCAGATTGCACAATTTCAAGTTCAAAAATGCAAAAGCTCCCTACCGTGGGAGGGGGGACACCCCCCTCCCACACCCTCCCCCTGCTCAGTCACTTCGCTCCTTTGCAATGTCTCACTCTCACATCTGGCTCAAAGTTGGCAGCACTGTGAGTGTGGTTGGGCATGAGCCCCTACACACACAAAATCGTGAGCCCCATAGGTTTTTGCCCCCCCCCCCAATCCAAAACTGCTTCCGGCCGGCTGGTCACGACCATCTTAACATCTAACCCCCCCCCCACCCCCCCCCCCCCCCCCCCCCCCCCCCACTGAGAGGACTTTCAAGCAATTGTCTTGGTCTCGAAATATTTCGGCAGGTGGTCTCGGCCGCGAACAAATTGGTCTTGGTACGGTGAACGGCAAATCATCCCCCCCAGGTGTAAGAACCTGTCTACGCCACTGACCACAGGCGTCAATTTCTTCTCGCCATTGGGGGGAATGATACGTCATTTTGACCTCTTCGGCGAGGGAGCGAAGCGTCCAAGCCAGCAGCGTATAGGCAGGATTTTATGACTAGAGGGGGGGGGGGGGGGGGGGGGGGGGGTATAGAGGGCACAAGCTTTTGGATTGAGCTGTTAAGAATTTTGAAGATTATAAAGTGCAAATTGCAAGCACCCTGATGGAACCCTGAATGGAATCACAATGGGTGTACAGGGGGCGGAGCCCCCGTAAGCTTTTGGATTTTTGATATACAAAACTAAAGAGTTGTCCCAGTCAAAAAGGAAACGTAGTTAACCATTAAATAGTTTTTACAGTTAGCTAAATTTGAGTGGGCATAGCGAGAGTTCCTGAATACAACTATAATACGTGTACAGTGGACCGGTCAAATGACTATAATGGAGGCCAGGGGAGAACCCCCGGGAGCTTTCGGGTTTTGCGTTACAGACTAAACATGTTGTCCAGATTCAAACAGGAACCATTAGTGAGGTATTATAAGTAAGATATATAGTTAGCTCAATTTTAGTGGGCATAGCGAGAGTTTCTGAATAAAACTATTATACGTGTAATGGGAAACAGGGTCAAATTACTAAAATGGGGGTCCAGGGGGCGTAGCCCCGGAAACTTTTGTAATTTTTCTATACAGAACTAAAGATGTTGGCCAGATTCAAATAGGAAATATAGTTAGCTATTAAATAGTAAGCTTAATTTAAGTGGGCATAGCGGCGAGAGTTCATGAATAAAACTTGTATACGTGTAACGGGGACAGGGTCAAATATATATATAATTAGGGACCAGAGGCGCAGCCCCCAGAAGCTTTGGGATTGTTGATATACAGAACTAATGATGTCAGATTAAAAACGGAAAAAAGTTAGCTATTAAATAGTTAGATATATAAACCGACAAAAAAAGTAACTACCCGCCTAAACACAACTGCTCATAATTTCAAAACCAAGAATCATTTCAAGATTTCGTCTCGCCAAAATATTTCTATGGTAGTTAAAAGAACAATGTGTAAAAATAGAGGTAACCTAATTCCATGGTTGAGTAAACACACATTAAGAGAAATGTTCACATTTCAAAATTCGTAAAAGAAATTAATATTTCAGTTTATTGAGTATTGGGAACTTTCAAATTGCACTGTTTTACAATAGCAATTAATGCATTGCATTAAAGGTAAAGGCCAGTTTTGGAAACGCCCCCCTCTCAAGAATGAAATGGAAGCTCTTATTACCAATAATGTGAAAGAATATAATTGTACTAATATAGGATTATCCAAATTTGCCAAGAAACCGCCTACTAATTGATATATTTGCAAAATTATAACTTGATCTGCTGCAGATAGAGATCGCCAACTCCGGAATCGCCCATACGCTACGTACAATGACCACGTGCGAGTACACGAGGTGTTCGTTTTTACGGCTTATCCCCAGCTTGTCGATATCTCCCCCAGCGCTAGCGGCGTGGACAGGTCCGAACTGACGGTGGATTTATAAATTTCACAGGCGGATATTGGATTTATTCCGATATTTCTGTATTTAACGATGCTTAGGTTCCGATTTTAACACACAAGCCCTATTTTAATACTTATTCAACAATAATGATCAATATAGATGTATTCGGCTTCTTTCCCAAAACTGGAATTCATCTTTAAGTCACATGCGCTGCAGTTTCACAACAGTGTACAGGCATGCGCAAGGTCTTGTGACTTTCGAATTGGGTCATTTTGTCTTCAATCTGTGCTCATTCAGCTATGAAATGATGATGAATATAACTGATTTTTCACACAAAATGTACATAACCATTGTAGAAACATTGTGGTATGACGACATCGTGAAACAATTATCGTTCATGAAATTATGAGCAGTTGTTTAGGGAGGTAGTTACTTTTTGTGTTCGGTTTAGTTAGCGGTAAGTGGGCATAGCGAGAGTTCCTGAATAAAACTATTATACGTGTACATGGGACCGGGTCAAATTACTATAATGGAGGTCCAGGGGGCATAGCCCCCGGACGATTTCAGATCGGGCAGATTAGCACTCTCAAGATGTGGATTAAATTGTATCAACTTTCACATTATGAATGATAGGGGCAATGTCCCTTTATCTTAATATTTTAATATATATTTGAATCCCAAATATTGGGGGAATAATAATACAGGCCACCCCCACCTCAAATATTGGGGGGGGGGGGGGGGGGGGGGGGGATAAATCCCTCCCCATCCCCCTTAATCGACGCCCATAGTACATACATTACGCACACAATAGAATCATCGTACATGACCACAATTTTAGAGTTCGTCTTGTATGGGAATTGTATTTCGAAGGGACATATTTGGAGGCGCACAGGAGCCAAAAAAACGGGAAGACTCCGCCACACCCATATATTTGAATTTGTTAGGTTCCCATCTTACTTTAATGTATTCAGAAATTGGTTCTCTCTTGGATGCACCGAACCCCTCTGGACTGCCGGTCTAATGTTCGGTACTCGACTGAGACGGGTGACCGAACGTGGGTGAACGTGGAGCGGGACCTAATCGTGACATGTCACGTTCCAGTTTACTAACACATGCAATCGAATAGCCCAATCCTGTGTACGCCTTTAATTAAAGGGACTTTAAAGTAACATTGTCCAAATCCTCAAAATCCAATTGGAATTCTAGCGGTTCCCTCATACCTTGTTGTATTCTTATTAACAAAAAAGCATGGGACAGGTTTCGGTTTTCGAATTTCCCTTTCGTTAAAAAGATATTTACGATTGAAGTGTTCAGATGTCAAATTATCCAATAGATCGTCAGAACCGTGTACAAAGTGAGTGCAATGAGTTAGTGAATGTCACTTTGCATTTTTGCTCATTACTCGGCCATATAAAGCCCATTTCACTTCACATAATCAGATAGCAATATATATATACATTGTATCAAGCACTTATCACTTTTTGCACATGTCAACAAAGTTACTTGAGATCCCTTTAACCCACCTTTTGCTGTGGCAATTTCACCGTCGGGGTGTGCCCCTTTGTGGCACGCGGTGGGAGCGATGCAGCACGGGAAGGCTACTCTGTGTCCCAAGATGGT
Source organism: Echinarachnius parma (assembly GCA_037951105.1). Lineage (NCBI taxonomy): Eukaryota > Metazoa > Echinodermata > Echinoidea > Clypeasteroida > Echinarachniidae > Echinarachnius > Echinarachnius parma. The sequence continues at coordinate 5,135 of JBAMJV010010087.1, forward strand.
GGTCGAGGTATCTCTCTTGGATACGTCACGCATCAGTCTTGATTTTAGGCGATACCTAAAGATCAATATCAGATAGAACTTTGTAAATTAATACTAGTATACTGAAGTAGAGGATTTGGTCGAGGTATCTCTCTTGAAGATGTAACGCATTACTCTTGGCGATACCTAAAGATCACTATCATAAATCATAATTATTGTAAATTGAATATTGACTTGGAGGATTTGATCGGGGCATTTCTCTTTGATACGTTACGCATTAACCATAAAATGGCCGAGCTATTTGATGTCTTTCTCGGACCTTGCACGTATGTTAAGTAAAGTGTACATAATACTACTGTACTTTAATTTTTCTTTCAATCATTTATATATTTATGGTAATGTATGCAAATAAGGTTATAAATTCACAATTTTGCCCCAAAATAATATTTTTTTTAAAAATAGAACATTGGTTTTCACTACATACATGTATATTCTTTAAACCATTTAGAATAATATATATACACTAAACAAAATTTGAAATATCCAGGTTACTCATTATGTTTCCTTACGTTTTGATTAATTTGTTTGTATTTCCTTGTTTCTTTACTTATGTATTTCATTGTTGTTTTATTTAACTTCAAACAACAATTGAACAATTGTGAGCCTCAAAACAAACACCTCAATTGAGAACATGACCAATGTTTTATCTCTTTTTAGAAACAAATATTTTTCCCCATATGTTTTGTGCGCAAATAAGGAAATGAGCAAAGTCGGGGCTGACAGGCACAGACAAAAGGTCACGTGACGTTGTAACGGTAGGTTTGATTTTCGCAAATTTAATTTCAAAAGATGTGCAAAACTTGAACAAAAAACTCATGAAAGTTGCGGGGCGTCATCAGCACGAGTATTCAGGAAAATAGTGTGGGGGGGGGGGGGGGGGGGGTAAAGTCCCTCGGCCTTAATAGGGTTAACCTTGGTTTTATATCGTATCTACGAGTTATCGAAATTTTGATCAAACAAGTTTATTCTATCATTAAAATTGTACAGTGAGATCGCAGAGCATCGACAAGGCTTCCCAATTATAAACAACATATGCATGACTTGGATTTCTATGAAAAAGTAGTGAGCAGGAACAACGATATTTCAAATCGCATAAACTAAGAGAAATTAAGTGTTTCGTGAAAAGAAAGGCGTCGATACGTCGCCTTATATTCCAAAGTTTATGCAATCATTTGTTTCGCTTCAATCTAACGTAGATAAAAAGGTGAAATTTAAGGTTAAAATATGATAATAAAACAAGAATTGAATGATTCATGTTTACCTTATAACAAAATATATCAAATGTGCTTGCATCTCGGCAATTTTTACATCATTGGAAAGAGAAAAGTATTGGCTCAGATATTACACCATTCATATATTTATTCATTTTTTAGAATAGTCAGGAGCTAGCAAAATATCACAAGATGTTAAAAAATTACTGTGAATTTACAAATTCCAGCTCTGTGATTGGCTTATTCAACATCACGCGCGACTTGTGGGCTATTCAACCAAGACAGCATGGTGACAAAGCGGGCAATGTCAGGTGCGAATGACTGTTGCTATGGGCCCGTTACCTCAGCAACAGTGGTCAGTAGTTGAATGAGCCAATCACAGAGCTGGAATTTCGGAAATCAGAGTTATGTTTTGATCCCGTGTGATATTTTGCTAGCTCCTGACTATTCTTAAAGATTAATGAATATGCGAATCATTTCTCATCAAAAACAAGACTTTACCCTTTCCAATGATGTAAAATATACCGAGACGCAAGTATTTATAATAAGTTATTTTACGATATAATTGTGTTGACAATTTTTGCTTTTCGTATCCTCTTTTTAACCTTAAAATTCACCTTTTTATCTGTGACAGGTTGATACGAAATCAATAATAATATGAACTTTGGAATGTTAGTCGTTTAATGAACACTTTTCTTTCTATAGAACATTCGATTTATCCTAGTTATTTCGATTTAAAACATCGGTGTTTTAGCTCAGTACATAGGGAAATGACACGTACAGGTCGGTCAATTAATTATAAATTCTTAAATTTTGCCTCATTATCTCGGCGAGTGCATTCAAGCTGTGTATGCTCTTTCAAATTTGACACCCATTTTTTCATTACCTCACAAAAAAATTCTTGAAGCGACCTCTATACCAAAACTGAACTACCCCTTTCACATCGCTGCCCATATCGTATGAATTTCTTATCGTTATCATCAGGTTAAAAACGTAGAAATCAAATATTTATAACGAGGTTCTACTGTAATAGTCCTTGGGGTAAACAAATACGATAAGATAAAACAATGAGCACAGGCGGATAATTATATCACGAAAATCACGAAAATATCACATAATTATACTAGTATATATATATATATATGTATGAATAATGTAGCCAAAGTCGACTCAGATATAATGTGATATGGGTGGCTGTTTACTCTATACCTTCATTTGACCATGTTTTTACCGAAGGATGACCAACATAACTAAAACTCTGGCAAAAGTGTGGCTCAATAAAGGGTCCTAGTAACTTTGTTGATATGTGCGAAAACTGACGAAGGGTCGATAAAATGTGTATTTGCATGACCTGATATATCCACTGAGTGATGTGTGAAAATTCCATGCTAAATGAATGTCATAATATGACCGAGAAATAAGAGAAAATGCAGTGACATTTGCTAACTCATTGCACTTACTTTATACACCGTTATAATTCCCCCAATAAAGAGTTTCAAATCTTGGAACTTCAATCATAGATATCTATATAACGAAAGGACCGATAGAGTTGTAAAGTAAATTTTGTGGATTTTGACAACGTTACTAGATCCAAATAATATTCTCATTGCTAACCCTAGGCCTACCTGAGATACGATTCACGACTTTCTCTCAGTGTGATTTCTTCATCCGCGCCTCCTCGGTAGTAGTCAAACATGACGGGATCGATGATCGTGGCCGCATCGCGCTCGAAGTCGTCCAGGCACACGCGACGAAGGCGACCGGTCGCGTTCATATTTCCAAGGCTATTTAATGAAATATCCGCCACGTGCGAGCACGGTCACTGATAGTTTCAAATATTGTTCGCCGGCGGAGAGTAGCCTACAGAGGTCAGAGGTATATGATCAAACTGTTTATGATTCGGCCATTATCGTGTTTTCTATCACTGGAGAAAAGTTTGACGCCTCAAAACTACGGTCACATTCATTGTATGAATTTCAGATTCGGTGATTCTGAATAGATACCCTTATGTTCTCGGTGCGAAGCTCGAGTCGCATCGCACGCAACTGGAGACAACACACCACACGAGGTACAAGTCAATAAACACAATAGCCCCGTTGCAGAAAGAGATACAATTGCAGGGGCGGATCTAGTTTTTTGCTAAGGGGGGGGGGGGGGGGGGTTGACCCAATGACGATGCGGATACTGTGTGGGTCTGGACACATGATGACGTTTTTCTATGCACATCACATTTTCACTTGGCAGCCCAAGGGGGGGGGGGGGGGGGGTTAAACCCCCTAACCCCCCCCCCCCCCCCCCCCGTAGATCCGCCACTGAATTGATTGTAAGTTTTAAGTGCAAGTCATAAAATTTGCGCGTTTCAACCATTTAGATTTGCCCATGAAGAACACATGATCTGACTTACAATAGATTGTGCAACGGGGCCCAGGACATCATTCTACCGGAAATATGAAACATATAGTTCGGAAATGTATACTTCTCAAAGTTCGTTTCCGCTTTATATTTCACGAAGTCCCAGGACTGTATTTAGTATTTGATCAAAACATAATCGCAGTTAGTTAACTGTCTTATTATTGATTGTGGGTACCAAGTATGGGAAAATACAAGTGTTTTATACAGGCTGGTGATGATTGTTAACATGATCAATAGATACAAAGTTGAATAGCCGACTCGTTAAAGGAGGGGTTCGGACGATTTCCAGCATTTACCAATCAAAGAAGCAATATTTTTTCAACATATTGCCTTTGTCCCGACGAAAAAAGACCAACTGGATCATTCACAATCACTTTTGGACTAAATAAGGTAACAGTTCTTGATCGAATCTGCCGCCAGTGGGATCTATCCCAGCATGCAATTTTCGTGACGTCGATGCCTCACTTTGCTGCCAATACAAAGCAAAGTGAGGCTGGCGCGTCACGCGACCACGTGATACAAATCGGAAGCGTACAGAAAATAGACGATGAATATCAAAAATTGCAGACACAAAACAATCGAGTATAAATCATCCTGATAGGATTTTTTTTTTTATAAAAATATATTACCAATGAGTAATTTGTTTAGATTCTGGTACATTAATTTTGAAATCGTCCGAACCATCCCTTTAATACTGATCGTGCTCACTATCAATCAGCCTGTATTAAAGGGATCTAGTAACTTTGATGACATGTGCAAAAAGTGATGAGTGGTTGATACAATGTATATTGTTGTTATCTGATATGTTCACTAGGTGTTGTGTGAAAATGTCAAGGTAAATGGAGTCAATTGACGTTATATGGCCGAGTAATGAGCAAAAATGCAAAGTGATGCAAAATTACTCAGTGCACACACTTTGTACACGGTTTTCGCGGTCCAGTGGATAATTTAACATATGAACACCTCAATCGTAAATATGTTTTAACCAAAGGGAAATTTGAAAAACCGAAACCTGTCCCATGCTTTTATTGTTAATACGAATACAACAATGTATGAGGGAACCGCTAGAATTCCAATTGGATTTTGAGGATTTGGACAATGTTACTAAGTCCCTTTAAACACTTGTATGTTCCCATAGGTGGTGACAGTACAAAGATATCACCGTGTTACCAACGTTTGCTTTATCCATTTCCTCCAATGATAATCATTCCCGTAAAGAGTGAAGAACGCCAACCTTAAAAAAGTATTATTTTAGAAACGCATTTTTCTGAAGAGTTAGAACATTCCATATCTTTAAATTGACGTTATGAAAACTCATGTACAAATTATAATGTCGTATAAACATTTGTGACTAAACGCGTTTAATAAGAAAAATATTACCACATTATACAAAGTCATTTATACGATTTCCGCACATTTTTCCGGGGATAATGTATATCCCCGGAAAAATGTGCGGAAATCGTATTGTTTATAGAGAAGTATTGAAAACGTATGTTCATGATGAATCGGATTTTGCGAATGCAGAATACAATACAAAAATAGCATACATTGATCCCACGATCAGTAACCCAAATCATGTATAACCCGACGACAGACAAAGTTATAACAAACCATCAAATAAGATGGCCAAGAACTTTACCTTCACAATCAACATCATCATCATCATAATTATCAATCTCATTCTTACAATTTTCATCATCATCATCATCGTCGTAGACGTCTTCTTCGCCGTCGCAACCATCACCAACACGGCAACCACCTTCAGTATAATTTCTTTATCAACGTCATCACAATCATTATAACCACCACTATCGGCGACACTATCACAACCATCATCATTATCATCACCACCAACCCCACCCTCATCATCATCATCATCGTCGTCGTCGTCGCAGTCATGTTTATTATCTTCATCATATCAACATTACATCATCATCTCATCATCACCATCATCACGACCTCCAATATTATTATCATCATCATAGTCGTCCTTGGCCTCTTTGTCATAAATTGATTTTGAATGTTTTTTTTTTATGTATCATTTAATTATTTAAAACAATGGTAAAGATAAGTCGCATTTAATGAATAATGACATTGAAGCATGCTGTAAAGGGCTGCCGGGTTGGCATATTTAGTTTTATTACATCACATTTCAATACTCATTAGGTATATATATTTAATATACTCCGCAAAAAAAGAAACGGGACACTTATTTAAGACAAAATGTATAATATTTATTTACGATACATTATATGATATTTAAAGAAATTAAAGATACAATGACCCTCGTCAATATTGGCATAAAATCCAGATGAAATCATTCATGCAAGACTTGTCACGGTCAATTAACCACAGCAAGGTCTGTTTTCAAAAATTGCAAAAATGAACAGTCACTCAACCATATAAATGTTGATAAGCATAACCTAAAACATTTCATTCATGACATGGCATCATTTTCATTACACATGTGCTATTTTTTGTTCATCTCAATACAAAAGGTAAAATGAGGACAAATTGTGAATGTTATAGGTTTTATTTTCATCCAAATGTAACAAAATGGGGAATTCCTTAGTAACGGTTTATTTGTCAAAACCAGTTTGTCTCCTTATTTCAGCATGAAACTTGGTATAAATTCTTCTCAAGAATTCTACCGTATATAGTCCAAAAATCTTCAAAACATGATGTCACCCTTGGTCAACCAGTTGGGTAGTCTCTTACATGTCATTTCTCTAGGTAAATAAGGTTAAACTTGCAGGAGACACATGAAACAGACAAGCTTCATGCCTCAAAGACAGACAAGTATGTTGATGTTCTCATACCCTGGCCCTGTTTATTGGAAAATGTGTATTTTCATCTCGATATCCAACAGACATGCACGAATATGACGATACCATTTTGGGGGTTCAATATGAAAGACTTGACATAGAAAATACCTTAGTGTTAGTGTCAGGTTTATATAGCTTCTGCTTATTACGAGCATTCAAACGTATTGAATGGGAAGTTTCCCCATACAAGGGTCTGTGTGGCTCGAAAGTTGAATAGCCTACCGGTCCGGCAATCTGGAGGTCTCGGGTTCGATTCCCGGCGAACCCCTTTTTTTCTTTGCTCATTTTCATTTATTAAATTTCTTTCTATTCAGTTCTTTAGTGTTTAAATTGATAATATTCACGATTTACAACTGAAATGGATCGGCATATTGCATCATTATTTTCAGAAGAAATGAAGTATGTACTGTGCAGCTATAAGGTCTTACAATTATAACGAATAATTACTTTATATGCTTCACAGCATACATACAACATGTATAACAACATGCTATAGCATAATCAAACGTCCAACTTGACAATCACACATAGAATAAGTGGCTACAATGTTGATTTATGTATCAAAATAAAGAGTTGTCATACGTAAAGCAAATACAATATAGTATATCGTCGGGTGAAAGTGAGAGTGCGTAAAGTCGATTTTGTTGTTGCGAAATTGAGTCTTGTACTATAGGTCGGAGCCTTCCCTATTTTCAAATTTGAGAATATCCCCAAAAAATTAAAGAGAGCTAGATTTGTTTTTACTAGGATCCCAAACATGATTATCTCAGTATTAAACAAAGTACAAACAAAGAACTAGCGCACTTCTATTTCTGTTTATTTTATGTTTAATGTGATTGAAAAAGAGCAAAGAAAATGGGATTCCAACGGGATATTTTCTATTTAGGTAAGAAGCTTTACCAACAGCATCAGGCTCTCCCGAGCTAAAGTTTAGAATTATTATAGAAGTACGATTCGTGTACCACCATGGATGCATCAATATCGCTCAGTTTACTGCAACCTGCAATTAAGAACAAGAAAACAATAGCAAAACAATGTAGCAATTAAATTATCAGCCATTTACATTAAATTCTGTTACCTGCTCGCTATGAAGCAAGAATACATTTTATGTTAGTCAGTAGAAAAGAGAATTGTTACTCAAATTATCAACCATTTATAATAATTTGGTTAAATGCTCGCAAGAAAACCACTATCCATTGAGTATGATAAAATTAACACCAGCGTTTACATTTTGAAGATAATCAACTAATAAACTGATTAAAGTTAAAGGGTTAGTACGGTTTGGTTTAGGCAGGGCGCTTCAAAAAGTAATTTGTTGTAAGGTAATGAAAAAGTAAGTGTAATATTCGAAAAAGCACATGATTTCAAAGACAATTATACACTTTGATCAATAAAATTGGTTCAGAAACAGATTACATATCCGTAAATATATCCGATTGGAATTGATTTTGATGATCTTTCTATTGAATCATAATTTTAACCAAACAACACATGCACACATTTTGGCAAGTTTTGAATGATAACGTGCAAGTTTTAGTTACTAAAATTCAGTTAGACCGGAACTGTACTATCCCTTTAACTGTCTTACCCATTAGAGCCATCGTGACACTGAACTCATCTTTTAGTATCTCCAAGACTTGAGCTACGCCATCCTCACCCTGAAATTCAGAAAAAATAAAGACAAAGTGTTTGCATCGATGAAGAAATAATCTTCATTAGTGATGAAACTTTTACATGGTAAGAACAATATAATAATTTGGGAATAAATAAATTAGTGCAATGTAAATATGATTATATATGATTATTTCGTACGCTTGATTTATTGTCAATTATGGACGCGCACTGGTGTAACAGGGGTAAATTTTAGGATGGGGGGGGGGGGGGGGGGTGAGGCAACGTCGGGGACATAATTCCCAATAAGAGGGGCACCCCACCCCCCCCCCCCCCCATACACAAAATAACAGTAGTAGTAATAATACAACTAATTAATTAAAAACAAAAATTAATTAAATTAAATTAAATTAAACAAAAAATTAATAAAAAAACAAAACTAATAAAATTAAATTAAACAAATAAAATAAATAAATACATAAATGAAAACAAAAATAAACAAAGTTGCAGAGGATTGGTCGTTCGCTAGTCATAAGCTTATATCAAAGGGTCGATATTCATAACAAATTAAGAAAGGTCGCTATTCATATTTCATTTCGGGGGTTGCTCTCCATAAGGGTCTGCTATTCATAATGTAGGAAAAGGGTCGTTATTCATAATACAATATGAGAGACGCTATTCGTTATATAAGAAAGGGTCACTATTCATAATACAATCAAGATCTTCAAAGTCTTCATTAAAAACTAATTATAATCCAATGATGCTTGAATGGTAGAACAACATATGAACGGCTAGGTCACGCGACTGTTTTCATTAAAAAGCAGTCATTAACACAAGAGGGCGCCGTCCAGATACCTCAAAGTTTGAAACATCCCCCCACAAAAAAATGTAAATTTGATGTTTGTATATAATAATTATTCAATAGAGATATTGAATAGAAATATAAATATTTTCAAAAAAGTATAGGATTTTAAAATATTTTGTGCAATTATTGAATAAACGTTGGATCCCAACATTTATATTTATACAAATGGGATATATCTATGGATACTTCAGCTGTTCTGAACCGATTTTGATCAAACAAAGTGTATTCTGTTTTTTTTTTAGTGTGTGCCTTTTCAAATTGACACTTAGTTTGTCATTACCTCACAAAAAAGTATTTCTTGAAGCGCCCTCTTAACCAAAACTGTACCACCCTTTGAAATATTTGTATTTTCGAACCAATGTGACCCTTATCGATAATAAACTTTACGAACCAAGGCCTTTCGAGAAATGCTATACATGTGTATGGATACGTACATTGCATGCAAGTCCCCACACGACTGGTCTTCCGATGAACACTGCTTTTGCTCCTCTTGCCAGCGCCTTGAAGACATCGGTCCCCGTCCGTACACCACCATCCATGTAGACTTCCACGGGGTAACCACGCACTGCTTCAACTACCTCCGTTAGGGCATCTATCTGTTGGTGGATTATTAGAGATACATTCCTATAGGTGAATGCAAATTGTTTGTAGTTGCTAGCACATATGTGTTTTCTTTTTTTAATAGTAGGTGTATTCTCTCTCTCGTAATCATTTGAATTCGTATTCACAAAGGATATATGTCTCCCATATACTATCCAATAATACATAATGATGGAAAGGCACCTCATCGCCCGCCTCATCGTAACGACATTATATATATTAACTGCATCAAAATACTGTAAAAAAAATCTCTGTAATTTTACAGCAAATCTGGTGTCAACAGAGTCGCCATAAATTCTGATGTAAAAATACAGGTGGGTTGTTATTTTCTCCTACAAACAGTGTATGTATTTGTTGTTAAAAATTGTATGTTGATTAGAATTACACGAGAATGAATAAAAATTCATGATTATAAAAACGAAAAAATAAACCCTAGCCGAGATTCGAACCCTCGCCAATAAGATCGTCAGTCAAACGTCCGTACCACTATGTCAGGGGTAATGTTTGCACTTGCTGTGGTAATTATGCTATATGAGTTATGGATACTTGTTTTTAATACTCTGTTATGGTTAAACAGTGAAATAACTCACAATTAAGTCACAATAATTTAAATCACAATTGTAAAATTTCCCCAATTTGTTCTGATTACATTATTTCAATGTTTAGGCTTCAGCATGCAATGGTATAAGGTATACTGTGAAAAGGAATGACTGAATATCAATGTAAAATCAATGTCCCCCTTTTTTACGAAGGAAAACAACTTAAAATAAGATCAAGTCGTGTAAATTAGATCCTATCCCTGCCCAGGTGTTTAAGGAATGCCTACCCGTGCTTCTCCCTGCCATATCAGATATCATCAACCAGTCTCTACAAGCAGGAGTTTTCCCTACATCTTTCAAGTCTGCTCTGATTGTCCCGACTCTCAAGAAGCCCAACCTTGACCCAGACTGTCTTGGACATTATCGCCCAATCTCGAACCTTCCCTTCGTCAGCAAGGTGTTGGAAAGTGTAGTGTGCCAACAACTTCTAAAGCATCTCCATGAAAACTCTCTTTTGGCATCGAGGCAAGCCTTCATACAGTGTAGAGACAGCATTGACAAGGGTCCAGAATGATCTGCTCCAATCGCTTGATGATGGAAATGAGGGAATCCTTGTGCTGTTAGACGTCAGCTCGGCATTTGACACCTTGGACCACGGAATGCTTCTACATAGACTGAAAGTAACCTTCGGTGTCTCGGGTATTCCTGCCAACTGGTTTACATCGTATCTGCATGACAGGGAACAACGAGTGATTGTGGATGGTGAACTGTGGGAGTTCCACAGGGATCCGTCATTGGTCCGCTCCTATTCATATGCTACACAACTCCTCTCCAAGAAATCATAGAAGGCCATGGAGTTTCGTGCATGATGTACGCGGATGACCTACAACTCTATGTGTCAGCAAAGACAGGAGAGCGACACCAAGCTATAGCAAAGCTAGAGGCTTGTCTTCATGACGTGCGGTGTTGGATGAAGACAAATCAGCTCGTCCTGAATGACAGCAAGACGGAGGTTCTACACGTAACCTCACACAAGAAGCGATCTCAAAAAATACCTCCTGTAAATGTTGGTGAGACTCAGGTCTCATGTACTGGTGCAGTGAGGGATCTTGGAGTTACACTAGACAGTCATCTATCTCTACGCCAGCATATCAACACGACATGTCCCAACGCCTCGTTCTCACTTTACAGAATCGGTAAAGTGCGCCATCTCCTCGACAAACAAACAACAGAAATTCTAGTCCACTCATTTGTTAGCTCTCTACTGGATAACTGCAACTCTCTCCTGTTTGACATTCCCCCAAAAGACATAGCTAAACTTCAACGAATCCAAAGTTCTGCTGCCCGTCTAGTATCGCGATCAACGAAGCGCACTCACATCACTCCGGTCCTCAAATAATTACACTGGCTACCCATCTCATCGAGAATACAATACAAGCTCCTCATTACGACGTTCAAAGCAATTCATGGAACATGCCCCAGCTACCTGTCTGACCTCATCACCCCGTATGTACCAGCCCGACCACTCCGTTCCTCATCTCAACATCTCCTCACCACACCAGCCGTACGAACAAAATCATTTGGTTCAAGGACTTTCTCCAGTGCTGCCCCCATACTCTGGAACTCTCTTCCCAGCATCATCCGCTCTGCACAAACCATTGAACAATTCAAGTCACAACTCAAATCGTATCTGTTTTCTAATGCCTTTTAATAAATATGATATAAGTATGTATGTATGCCCATTCATGTAATTTTGTGTTAATGTATATGCCTAAATTGTGTATTATAATGTCTGCAAAATTAATTTGCTTATGAATTGAATGTTAATACAATTGCTCTTATGTTTTGCTTGTAAAGCGCATTGATAGTTCTCACCAGTTCTGAAATGCGCTATATAAAAATCAGCTATTATTATTATTATTAAGATGTAAAGTGTAAAATTACACTCAGTGTGTAGTTTAATGACAATTTGATGTTTTTATACTCATTAACTGCTTTAGAAATACAGATTTCATGTGTATATCATATTTACAACAAATTTTGCTGTATTTTTACTACAGCCACATTAAATTTACATATGATCCGCTGTATTTGTCCTTTGCTTGTTCGATCTGTATTTTTTTTTTTACAGTGAAGCTTCTCCAACTAAACGCGTAGATTCACGAGGCAAGTCGTTAAAGAGGTAGTACAGTTTTGGTAAGGCTGAACTCTAGTAACCAAAACCTGCATAATAACATAGCAAACTAATAGACTATAGTTATAACTCCACTATGCTCCACTACTAAGTAAAAAGCCTGTTATCATTCAAAAAGAGCAATTAAAACACAAGAGGGTGGTCTCTAAAATAGCATTGGTTTCAACCATTTTTCATACAAAATTATGCATGTGATGTTTTGTTGAAATACTTATTTATCTATTATGTTAGAGAGATCATCAACAACTATTTAAAAACTTCTTTTGAACATTTTTGAAATAGTGATTTTTTTTTTGATTTTTAAAGAAATCATCGAATAAATCCGTGGCTCACGGGGGCGATTTCAAAGGTTTCGGGGGCGAATCGCCCGTCGCCCCCGTGTATTGTTTTGGTTGCCAGGGTTGTATTTGCGAAACAATATTACATGCCATACTCACGTTAATAGCGCTATATCAAATAACCGTCCATATCATTACAAATTAACATGTTTTACTTTCATACCGGTGCAGGTGCAGAGTCTAGTTGCCTCCCTCCGTGAGCCGAAACAATGATGCCATCTACCCCGGCCTCTGCCAGCTCATGTGCAGAATTAGCTACAATGTCGCAAATTGAAATAAAACAAAAAATTACATTTGAAATCAAATCAATCAATTTTGCTTGGATCTTAGAGCATCTACTTATGACATTTCCAACCATTTGATTTGTTATACGTATTTTGCATTGCTAAGCATGATCTTACCTCTGTTAGTTCCTGTAAGTTCTGTTCAGCTATATTCCGAGTACCGTATTGTTTTAAATTAAAGCCCAATACCAGTTTTGAGAAAGTAGCTGAAAACATCTATATTGATCAATATTGTTGAATAAGTATTTAAATAGGGCTTGTGTGGTAAAATCCGAACCTAAGCGTCGTTAAATACAGAAATATCGGAAGAAATCCAATACCCGCCCGTGAAATGTATAAATCCACCGCCCGTTCGCACGTAGCGTATGCGCGATTCCGCGTTGGCGATATTAATCCGCAGTAGATCAATTTATAATTTTGCAAATATATCAATTAGTAGGCGGTTTCTTGGCCAAATTTGTATAATCCCATATTAGTAAAATTATATTCTTTCACATGGTTAGTAATAAGAGTGTACATTTTATTTTGAGGGGGTGGGGCGTTTCCCACTACTGTCATTCACCTTTAAAGCATGTACTTTAAATAGTTTCAAAGTGAGACAAAACTGGTGCTTCACTTAACAATCTATTCAAATATCTAGGCTCAAGCGAACTTACTAACATGACTAATAACGTCTTTCAGTTGTTATTTTAAATTTTAAAAGAAGCTCCACTGCCAGCAAAAACATAATATTTTAAATGGGGAAGAGGTGAAATAAAACACACATACAAACTATTGACAATAATATTGTGTCTGTAAAGTTGTCAATAATTTTTTGGAGAAAGTTTGAATGAATTTTTTTTCACATTTCCAAACATGACATCCCACATTATAATGCTTCTGGATAAGAAACAAAGCCCTGCTAAAGATTACGCCATGTTGGTTTGATGGGCTACATAAAACAATTGGCACTCCATGAATGCTCTTGGAATTCAACATGTATGACAGTGTAATAGCTTTACGGGGGAAAGTGGGGGCACGTGCCACGAAATAATATTGAAAAAACAATAGAAATCAGAGGGGTACCTTTCGGAAAAAATTAAGACAAACATAAGGGGTGCCCAAATAATGTGCGTGCCCCCCCCCCCCCCCCGGTCCAGTCCGACCACGCTACACCACTGAATTATGATATTCGCTGATGTTCTCCTTTTATTCAAAATCTGACCCGTCAAGACTCATTTGCTGATGATGGGAAGCTTGGTGAAATACTTGAGTCATCTGATGTCGTCTATGGTTACTAATGCAGTCACGTGCGATGCCGTATTGTTCACGAAAAACGGGTTAGGGTGAGGGCTAGTTTAGGAATATGATATTCGCTTCTAATATGACTCAACGTCTGTTAGTTCTGACCTGATAAGACCCCCTTGCAGATGATGGGAAGCTTGGTGAAAGACTTGAGCCATCTTATGTCATCGATGGTTACTGATGGAGACATTTGCGATGCAGCGTAGTTGTATAGGTATGGGTCCGTCTTTTTCCCCTCCTGGATCTCTCTTATGTGTGGAATGTCGAAATTTACCAATCTGCAGGAAACATCACCATTAAACACATTCAATCAGTGAATGGTGTTTGCGTGGTCTATCCTCATTGGTCTACGTGTTAATTGGTCTATTCCGTAATATATATACATCGAACTTAATAATACTATTATTATTCCAAATGATGTCTGAATCTAAAATTCCGAAATACATTATACCGTAGTAACCCGCTGTGAAGCATCTATCTTGTTTTTAACATGTCGTGTTTTTAAAGAACGCTCTCTGAGTCGGCTGATAACCTAAAGGCGCTGAGTTCGAATCCCACCTTTGCCACTTCTTTTGCGTAAACTCGTACTCAATGTTCGATATTATGCAAGTCGGAAATGCGTGGTCTCTGACCAAGTCGCTAATTCACAAGGATTTGTAAACCTGTTTGGGAAAAAAGAATTCGCGGCCCGGCCACAGTGACGGGTTTATATGTTCGCTTGGTCTACACTCCGTTGGTCTACAACTCATTTGGTCTACTACCTGATGCCATAACTTTAATTTCCCCAACTCGAAACACGATCCCTATATGTACGGCCGGTGCAGAGAGATCGTTTAGCACCACGCTACAGTAGCTAATGTGAACGAATTTACAGACGGGCGAAGGATCATGAATGGGACAATAATAGACGTCGCGCGTTTTATTATTTGGAGGTTTATAACCATTTATAACTCCACGAAGAGGAGGTTTCAAGCCCTCATTTTTCAGGCAAGCTGGTAAATTACATTTTCTTTCATGTAAGACAATAACCTCGCAACTTTAAAATTTGGCTTGCAAAAGGCAGACTGTCCCTTTAATGAAAGCAAGCTCGAAAATAAAACAGTTGCGATGTATACACTTACTTGTCTTTATCCTGCATTACGCTGAGAACCCTACTAAATGGTGTACGGGTCGTGCGGCTGCGGTTGCCAATTAGTGGAGAATCCATCGTTACGACAACGCCGCGGAAGCCACACCGCTCTGCCTCCTTGACAAAATGCTTGGTCACATCAAGGTTCTTCATGAAGTAGATGTTTAGCAAGTGGAGCCCTTCAGGTGACGCCCTCGTAATATCCTCTATGGTCGTGTTGGAAAACGAACTTAGAACCATCAATGTCCCCGCTGACCCGGCAGCTGAATGTTTGGAGAAAATGGTTATTTGAGACTCGATAACGTCTGGATTGCTGAAGTGCTTGTTTCACTTCAAAATTCTGCATGAAGTAGTTGGTTGTTGAGCTAGATCAGCCCCTCTGGTCATACTGGGAATTGTGATTAGATTCATCAATATTCCCGCCATGACTCAACTTGAATATTATACTACTTTTACTTTCCTCACCACCATGACCACTATTTTTCAAATAAGCTTAACTGCATGTAGAGCATAGGCGCCGGAAGAAGAGTGGGAAAGAAAAACTATAATGTATGAGCTAAGACTTGTTAATTCTAACTTTAAAGATGAATAACAGTTTTGGGAAAGTTACAGAAAACATTTATAATTGATCAATATTGTTGAATAAGTATCTAAAAAGGGCTTGTGTGGTAAAATCCGAACCTAATGATGTGTTAAATGCAGAAATATCGGAAGAAATCCACTACCCGCCCGTGAAATGTATAAATCCACCGCCCGTTCGCACCTGCTCTCGCCGCTAGCGCTGGACTGGAGATATCGACAAGCTGGGGACAAGCCCGTATAGCGAACGCACGCGGTCAAATTGCACGTAGTGTATGCGCGATTCCGCGTTGGCGATATCTATCCGCAAAAGATCAATTTATAATTTTGCAAATATATCAATTAGTAGGTGGTTTCTTTGCCAAATTTATATAATCCCATATTAGTAAAACTATATTCTTTCACATGGTTGATAATAAGAGCGTACATTTCATTTTAGGGGGTGGGGCGTTTCCCACTTCTGTCATTCACCTTTAAAAACTAATATATACATCCATTTTAAGTTTTCGCTGTGCGCTTCGCGCGCGAACTGATTATCTCAGTTTGTTGTGTAACTTGCGTATGGTCTGGGCTGAGTACTTTTTCTGAACCGGGCCACGTAGTTCTAGTGTAGGCTGGCATTGCTCTTGCTGCTTGTGTGCCTTGCACCAAATTGCACCATTTCAAGTATATAAATGCAAAATCTTCCCCGTGGGAGGGGGATACCTCCTCCCAAACCCTCCCCCTCTGGCTCTGCCCAAGCCCTCGGTCGCTTCGCTCCCTCGGGACTCATTTTTGGCTGTAGGCTATGTTGTTGGATCATACATAATGTGGCATATGGTTTATGTTGGAACTGTGTATGACACTAAATACAATATTTGTTTGTGTGTTGGGGTGCATATTTATTAGTGTGTCATTTATCTGTTTTCTTCGTGAAAAAATATATTGAAAATTCCTGGTCGATCAAATCATGAAACGCTTTCCCAGATACAGTTAATCTTAAGCCCGAATTTCCTATCTAGGTATGCACCAGATTGCACAATTTCAAGTCCAAAAATGCAAAAGCTCCCTACCGTGGGAGGGGGGACACCCCCTCCCACACTCTCCCCCCGCTCAGTCACTTCGCTCCCTCGCAATTTGTCTCACTCTCACCAATGGCTCAAAGTTGGCAACCCTGTGAGTATGGTTGGGCATGAGCCCCTACAAAAATAAATCGTGAGCCCCCTTAGGTCTCCCCCCCCCCCCCCGAATCCAAAACTGCTTCCGGCGCCTGATTTAGAGTACCCCAGTACCAGCTCGTTGGTCAGACAACGGCCAGTCATTATAATATACCGGGTACACTTATTGTTGTTCCATCAAACATCATAGCAAAGACATAAGTGGCTGCTACGTCAAATTGAACGCCATTCTTTAGAACCACCATGACGGAATGGTGTGTGAGAGCGCGACGCTCAAGCATCATTATTTTGTACTGCATAGAGCGCGTGCCATATGACTCCACCAATCCCAGCGCGAACTGGAAAAGCGCCCGCGAACACAAGGTTCATCTCACCTTTAGCAGTTGCCTTTTCGCCCTCCAGATGAGCCTTCTTCTGCACTGCTGTCGGTGCGATGCATACTGGAAAACGTATAGGGTGTCCAAGGATTGTAGTAGACAAATCACGATGAGTGACATCGCGAAGTATTCTGGGTCTGAGGCGGTACCTGTTCGAAAATGTTCAAATATCAACGTTATGAATATGTTTTCCCGCACTGGTGTCCGCACCCGCAGTGGTGTCCGATCGGACACCACTGGGGTCATATGAAGACGAATGTACAGTTCTCCGCCGCAAGAGACAGACATGACAGAAACATCCGCAATCAGAGATGTTAATGCCTTGCCCCAGCTGCAGGGGGTGTGGTCAGACGGGCTATGAGAGCCATGATGACACGAGCACAAACCTGTGCGGACATACAAGGGGGCCATGTATTCTTTGCATTGCATTAAACAATTACTTTCTACTCTTGTGCGCAAACTAATTTTTACATAACTCTTTTAAGGTAATTTATTTTAATTCATGAGTGACGCTATCACAACATATTTGGTATCAGACGAAAAAGTATGCATTCACCTTTTACATGATATATTGTCATAAACATTATTATGTTTATTAGATGAGATATTACTGGTGAAAGTTGTGTTCCGCTTTTTTGGAAACACTCTGTACAATCACGTAAACTGGTAAACCCGTGTTATTTCATATGGTTATGTACCCCGTCCTAGTAATGTGAAAGTACAGTAAAAGGTCGGTCTGGTTGAGTGAACTCCTCGTCATGTTACCTACTGTCCTGAACTGAAACGAAAGCTCTCTAAATTACCTCTTCATGGCCGCTCTACTATCCCTGAGAGTGCACTCATCATCTGCTCCAGACTGAAAGAAGTCCACAGACCAGGAGGTCACCTTGGTTTTTCCCTCCGTCTCGAAATCGTCCACACAAACATATCGGTCTGCTGTTGTTGTCATGGTAACTTTATAAAGTTAGCAAAAACCTGGACAAAGGAAGACAATTGTAAGATTTATAGTTAAACGTACACAATTGTACTATTTTACGTGGCAAAGCAGATTTACAGGCGGTATGCAATGACATAAGGGTCACGCCAATTATCATGTAGGCACATTGATGTATTTTCTTAAATTTGTCTTTGTTTAATTTGACATTGTGTGTATTTTTCTAGATTATCTTGCAGGAACATCTCTTCCGTGCCCCATGTAGCTACACCACAGACAATATATGCATTGTTCGTACACATATGCAGCTTTGATAGCGTATACGAGTTAAATGTTTAACACAATCATAAAGGTGTTCCAATTTCAAACCTGAGGAACAAGATGTGATTTATGCAAAAAGAGGAAATGTATAACTCTGCTTTCCAATACATAATACAGTGCAGTTATACCGTCTATTTTGTTTCATGTCGGACTGTGCTGCATTTCCATAATGCACATACCGTATGTCCCCAAAAAAATTACAATCGGACTTTCTGCAACGATAACTTTGAAGATCACTCATAATGCTATTTCAGAGTATGAAACTATAACTTATTACCTACATTTTGCAGAAAATCCTATTCTCTTGAGTCCATTTTAATAGGTGTTAATTATATTATTGTTATACTATAGTTGTCATGATGGCCATAAAGGCAATATTAAATCAGTGACTTCTTCGTGTTCCACGGTCTCTTATGTTCTTCCTGCGTTCTAGTCTTCTATATATCGTGGATTTTTGCTTACGATTGAATGATTGTATTTGCTTTTGAACTCCAACACTTATTTTCAACCCCTCTATAACTATACGCAGTACTAGTAAGGTATTGCACATTCACACGCTCACACTCACACTGACACACACTCACACACACGCACACACACACACGCACACACACAAACACACACACGCACACGCACACACACACACACACACACACACACACACACACACACACACACACACACACACACACACACACACACACACACACGCGCGCGCGCGCACACGCACTGTAGAATTATGAATAAACAAACCAACCACTCACGTACACACAACCATAATGTACAACAAGCAGTGAACCCTATATACGCCACTTCTTCAGACCGACAATTCAAAGTTCAAAAATATAACAAATAAAATTACCTTGAACATGCCAATGTTTGTTCGTGGTTATTGGACCGAAAATTAGACTCTGTTCCGATGTCTGATCCACTGTGGCTGCTTAGTTTGAAGTCACATTCACTTTTATACATGTATAGTACTGGTATAAAAGCAAATACCATTTCGAGTTGGCTGTTTCTGACAACCATCGTTATGTTATATATATTTCTTTTTTTACTGTGTCGTTTACCTGTTATACCATGAACATTGGCTTCCAAATGTTTGCACGAGTATGGCAATTAAATGTGATCGAAACGTATCAAACAAATCATTAAGAATACTTTAGAAAGGGAGGTAAGTAGTTAGGATATATATTCACCTAGTATTTGAACGAAGCTCGCAGCAAGAAACGGTACTGGTACAGTGTAACAATCGTTTACCATGGACCCTAATATGGTCATGATGGTTCTCATTGGGCTTTTATTAGTAATACTAACCCACACATACAATACATACCGGAATTCACAAGTTGGAAAGTCCGATGTTGCCAGATAAATCAAACGCTGCCGTCAGTGTTATGGAGTAGAATGATGAAGAATAGGGCCTGAATAAGGTGAATAAGAATAAGGCGTAGCATAGGGGGTATGGACGTTCGTGTCTCAATACGCATTGTATTGCCCATCCCGTGGATCCATCAATTAACCTACTCAAAATACACATTTAAATTACGGGACATGCATGTCGATCATCCCCAATGGCGCAGCTACGTGTGGCACTGAATGAGGGGGATGTACACCCCTTTAATTATACAAAAACAATCACAAACATAGGGGAAATCCTGAAGAAGAAAAAAACAGAATCATAGTGCGTCCCCCAATAATTTGCGCCCTCCCCCCCTTTTATAGTTCGAACGCACTTCGCATGTTATCACCCCCTCTCCTCATGGGTATCCGTTATTAAATGAACGTCCCTAAAACCCCCAAGAACAAAAACCACAACATATGCCCGTTACGGTCTACGGTCTATATACGCCCCTTGTGGGTCGACACTAACGAAACTATTATATTACTTCTTGTTATCGTCATGCATGTGTGCCCTTACACACGAATATTATATATATCATTTATGTGGGGTTTAGTTACGGTTTGGTATTGGCGTTAATGTTGAATTTGAATGAACGCCAAAACCACAAAACAACAACAACAACATCATCAACATCCCTACGCGCTCGTTACTTTAGGATGAGAACAGGTCTATCATTCTGATATTTTATCATTCTTGAATTTTATTATAATTTGAAAAGTCAGAGAGGTGGGTTTGGAATAGATTCTACTTGATGTGCCATGCACATTCTCCGCATTAAAAGGTTTGCCAACACTGTTTTATATTGCATAGAGGTGTGGTTCTTGGGACTCAATAAACTTAACGTTTATCCAACATATGGAGTAACTTATTCAATTAACATTTTAGGTTGGCCTACCGTGATTCGAAATTGTAAGGGGCCTTGCCCCCCTCTCACCCGCCGTTTTGGCCCGCTGAATCGGCACATCACAAATAATCGGAGCCATTGGGCTAAACGTCGGCAAAGCTCAAGTGGTTGCATACATCATAGATTATATAGGTCAAGAAAATTCCTTGTATATAATTTATCTTTGACTTCGGAGGAAAACGACTGAATAAGGAGTAGAACGTGCGTGAAAATTATCCAATTAATAATGTCATCTATCGCGATAGCTACATTGTCCAAACCAGACGACACAATTATATTATCAATACTAATCATGATAACACGCAGTTTTTTGCATAACGCATAATACATTGCAAAGGCTGGGGGGCTTGCCCCCTCGCCCCCCCCCCCCCCAAAAAAAAAATTAATTAATTAATTAAAAAAATAAAAATAAATAAAAATTCAATCATGGTTTATATCTAATTCGATACCAGTGATTGAAAAAAGAGTATTTCTTTTGTCAAGATAACTCAGATTTTATTTCATGTCAAGTCAAATTTCCTTCCAAGTATGCACCAGATTGCATAATTTCAAGTAAAATATTGGAAAAGCACCCTAACCGTGCACGGGCGGACACCCACCTACCATCACACCCTACCATCACCCTTCCCCATCTTGGTAATTGTTTCGCTCCCTCAGTAATCGGTCTTGTCTACGTCTGGAATACAATGTTCATGTTGTTTTATCATAACTAATTTGTTAACCCTCTTCTACAAGAGGCAATGCCTTGCTTGCCCTATTGCACTGTCTGAAGAGGTTGATAAGGAAAATATGAGTATGAATTATCATTTAATGATTCTCTATGAGAGAATTTTATTGATATATCTTTATTGGAAGTGTCAATGGGAAATTCCTATGCGAAATTTCGATGGGAAATTTCTATGCGAATCCTATGGGAAATGCCTATGGGAATCCTATGGGAAATTCTATGGGTCCCATAGAAACCCATAGAAACCCATGTTCCACTGTCCCTATTGAAACCCATAGAAACCAATATGCCTATGGGTTTATATGGGTTTTCTATGGGTTTTGGTTCTATGGGAATTTCGACCTGGGTACGGTCAAGCAACTGTGCAATCTCAATAAAAACGTTTAGTTTGCCTTTTTAATTTCATAGCCAACATTCTTCGTTCCAAAATTGATTGATTCTTTTCTTTCACTAGTGAGTCCTTGGTACTTCCGGTATAGTCCGTTAGTTTTAAGTACAACAAAGCTGGAAAACAGCACAAATTTGGTGGATTTTCATCCAGTAACAGCTGAGATCGTTTTTTGTCATAAAATCTTTCCTCCACTAGGTTACAGCCTGTATGCTACCCTCTATGGAGGGACATCAATTGTGGCACACCCTATAGAATAAGTGGCTACAATGTTGAGAATATAGTATATCGTCGGGTGAGAGTGAGAGAGCGTAAAATGAATACCATCTTGTATAGGTCAGAGCCTTCCCTATTTTCAAATTTGAGAATATTAAACAAAATTTAGTTTCAGTTTCAGTTTAGTTTATTTCATTTCCAACAAAAATTCAAATACATAGCATTGTACAAAACAATACAAAGTTTACGTATGTAAAATAAAAATAGCTGTACGATGAAAACTAGAATCATATATGGTAAATAATATATTTGGAAATGGAGGGATCCACTAAAAAGCAATGCTTGTAGATTGTGGACCCCTCGAGTAATAATAAAGCAATTAAATCATAATTCATAATCAAATCAAATTATACTTTAAAACGTATTTTTTGGTAATTAACAATTAATTGTACATTTGAGTAAAGAAATTGCTTCCAGTAAAGGTTACTAAAAACAAATGAAGATGTGGGCCGACAGAGACTTCGACGAGCAGAACAAAACAATACGACACAACACAACACAACGTGCATAGCACAAGATAGCACATGATGCCAAATACATAAGATTAAGAATGAATGAAATGATGTGAAAGTTACATGCATGAAGGTAACATTAATAGAAAGAATGGTTGGATATGGACAGACAGAACTGTTGACGCATACGAGTATAAGTGATATGAGAGCGCTCAATACAACAAAAAAAAAATCAAAGAATATGGAAGGCAATTTTTGGTGAACAATAACAAGCATATAGATGATGACCTTTTATTGACTAACAAGGAGTTTTATTAGATTGCAATAATAATAATTTAATCCTTTTATTACACAAATTAAATGAAGTTGCATTTTTAATATTATCACTGAGAGTATTCCAAAATTTGAGACCATAATAAATAAATGTATTTTGAGCTAACAACGTTCTTAATAAGGGCAAATGGAATTCTCCCGAACGTCGTTTTGGGTACTTGTGAACTAATTGATTTTTTAAAAACATTTCATCAAATATTGCGGGAAAGGTATTGTTATTATAATTATACATAAACTGACCAAGTTGAAATAAATATAGGTCCTTGATTATTAATATATTATTATCCAAAAATAGCGAGTCTGTGTGAGAGCGTGGGGCCATATTAAAAATAATACGCAGTACTTTCTTTTGCAATAATAACAATTTATCTAATATCGTAACGTGGGTGTTACCCCAAGTCAAAATACCATAATCTCAGGGGATCGCTCCTATTCGGGCAAGATCGCTCTAGATCGCTAGGCGCAGATCGCAAAGTGGGCACCTGGCTTTATAAAAAAAACTCGCAAAGCGGATTATGATGTCAAAACAAGCAAGAGTGAACAAGACCTGGCTGTAATCCTCGACCATGCACGCATGCGTGGAAATAGGGCCACGGCATTTCTCAGGGGAAGTCGCCGTGAGATCGCACAGTGGCCACCGAAAAGATCGCGTACGCAATGAGATCGGGCTGACTGGTGCGATTCACACCGAACCGAGATCGCTAGCAACTCGGGGCTAGTTCGAAAGCGCAGATCGCATAGTGGGCACCCGGCTTTAGTATTACGGTACAGATAACAAAAAGAAAAAGGGGATGTGAAAAAAGACGGACCTGAACATAAATACAACGAATTGTGTAACCAGGTCAGTACATGAGACAAGCCGGGTTGTATTTACATTCCACGCAACTAGGGTAGGGCTTACGAGTAGAAAATTAAGGTCTAACAAAATCATGACAATAGACCGCTAATGCATGCAAATAATATGCGCATGACGTCAGACTCCCCGTCGGCAAGCTTAACAAAAGTAACCATGTCCGGAAAGCTAGCTTACCGGACTTGACGACGGAAAGTCTGACGTCATGCGCATATTATTTGCATACATTACCGAAGCGGTCTATTGGGTATCAGTGAACATGGTGAAGCTATCTAAGAATGGTTTTACACGTCTCTTTTTGGGGTGATTGCAATCACGATTGGAATCATTTTTCACTCCAATCACGGCATTTCTGACCGTGTAAACGCAAACTAGAATCACGAATCACGAAACTCGAATCGTGGTCCAGAGGTGTTTTCCAATCATGATTCTCTCACATCACAGCGCGAATCGGCAGCTAGATTAAAGAGAGCTAGATTTGTTTCTTTTACTAGTCTAACCCCCACACCACGCCGTCTTCTAATATATCAAGTAGCAGATTCGGGCTCCGAATGGAATCAAGTTTTTATAATGGTCCGCTAGCTCAATGACTTCCACTCGGGGGAGGGGTCAGTTCAAATATACCACGTATAAAATTATATTATTAAAATATAAAATATAAACAAACAAATCCAAAAATAAAGTGCTTGGACACGATTTAAATTACGATGTCACTTGGCAAATATTTATTAACGGATAAGAAGAATTACAAATCTCCTTCATCCAATCAGAATGATCAAAATGATACAACTTATATAATGTAAATATCAACAGTTGCAATAAATATAATTGCGAGGTATGCTTTAAAGATAAGGGGCAACTTATTACCTGCTTAATTAGTTACTTAATTACGTTTACCAAGGATCTAAGGGGAAGGGGAGGGATAAGTTAGGGGAAATGAGGTTAGTAAATGGTGGCCACTTACGAACGCGAAAGCTATACTAGTTATATCGGTCTTGGACTCGGGCGCGCTTCTAGATGGGTTGGACTTCGGGACGCGCTGACTTCGGGACGATCTGGACTTCGGGACGGGCTGGGCTTCGGGAACTTTGGACGGACTGGGGCTGGAAGTTGTAGGGATATCATCTTCTAAATATACTGGTAGGTGTTATTCTCTTTTATTCCAAAGTTATATCAAGTAAGTTTCCAAATACAAGTTTTATAACTAACCACACTTCATTCACGTACAACCTATTCTAAAAGATCAAAGTAAGATAGAGACAAAAGAAAGTCAGGAACAGAGAGATCAAAGGAGATGAGAAGTAAAAGATACACAGAGACAAGTAGATAAAATGAGGAAGATATATAGTGAGTGAGCGGGAATTGAATAAAAGTATAGAATTCCCAGAAAGCCAGAAAGACACAAGACAGGATACTACCATATTTTACCTAAAAGGGTCATAACTCCACTACTTTATTATAGCTAAAAGGGCCTTAATTCTACCTCGCTACACTAGGATCCAAAACTAATTCAAACATTTTTTTTTTCTCCCTCCACAAGGCATTTATTGGTATAAGTAAAACAAAATTAAACATAGCATGACATTTACAAACATATCATAACAATAACAATAAATGAACCATAAATGAACCGTCGTATAATTTCTTTGTATAAATATAACTAATTAAACAATATCAGAAAACATACTTCTCAAGGAAAACCATTTTTTATCAAAGTATTTACCATGACCTTTCAAACTAAATATATATTTTTCATTTTTATAATATGAATTGAAGCTGATTTAAACTGAGAAAATACAGGTATTTTAATCACTAGTTTACTTCGAAATATTATTTGCTTACTAACGAACAATAAACAGTTTATTGCTCTATTATTTAAACCTCTTAATCCAAACAATATATTTTCATTTGTAAAATGTATGTTACAACCAGCACTTATGTTAATCCATCTTTCTAGTTTTGCCCATATAATTTTAACAAATTGGCAATCACAAAATAAATGAGTAATTGTTTCAGTATGAGCATTACAAAAGGAACATAATTCAGTTTCAACCATGTTCAATTTAAACAATATGTCGTTTGTAAACAAAATTCTATGTAATATTGTAAATTGAAACCAACGTACATTAACATCAATAGAACAATTAAATGCAAGAGTACAATACTTCTGCCATATGGATTCATCAATATTAAAAAACCTTTTCCATTTTGTATAGCTTTTACATTCTTCCCTTTTTTGTTGTAATAATAAAGCATATATATGCGAGCATCCTTTTCGAAATTGACAAATAAGGGAAATTAAATCTAATCTTAAAGGCTGTTCCATTTTCACAAAAATACCACAACGGTTATTGAAACCAGATTTAATAGCTTCACATAGGCCAAAGTATTGCAAAAAATTAACTGTAATTTGATATTTCAATTTAAATTCATTGAGTGACAAAAAAGTTCCATCTTCATCTAACAAATCGTTAATACATATTATACCCTTTTCGTACCAAGACCTATAAAATACACACACGTTATTCACCTGAATATGACTATTAAACCATAGAGGCTGACAAGATATATCGCGAAAACTTTTAGACTGTAAAATACTATAAGCCAAAAAAACATTTTTCCAAAACGGGTTAGTTGCACCTATTGACAATCTTAAAAAGTGAACATCACCAAAAGTAGGGTTCAATTGACAATTTTCGGGCATAAATGTATGCATTAAATTATCAATAAAAGAATCTATATTACCAAAAAGTATCTTCTCATCCATGATATTTTCAATGAATGAACATGTGAGTATATATCTATCATTTTGGCTCCTCCCAAATGATAGGGTTGTATCATTTGTTTCCTACTTATTTTGTCAGGTTTATGATTCCAAATAAATTCAAAAAATGACTTTTGTAATAATTTCATAATTTCATCAGAGGGGTTCGGTAATGATGAAAATAAATAATTTAACTTTGATACTAATAAGGATTTTACAACTATTATTCTACCAAACACTGTTAACGATCTTTTCAACCAGAGAGTCATTTGAGAGTTAATATGTAAAATTTGTGTATAACAATTATGATCAACCATATCGTGCAAGTCACCCGAGAAATCGATGCCTAAATATTTAAAATAACCATAAAAAACCCAATCTAAATTTTCTTCCGTACACAAAGAATCTTTCCTTTCTTTATATCTCCCTATCCACATTACTTTGTGTTTATTTAAACTCAACCCTGATGCAGCTTCAAAAGTATTTAAAATTTCTATCGTTTTCTTCAAATCATCTTCTGTACCATCTAAAGTAATTAGAGTATCATCAGCATACTGAATTATTTTGTGCTGAACATTTGCTATTTTTATCCCATTTATACCATCACATTTTCTTACCATTATACTTAATATTTCTGCACATAAAAGAAAAATGTATGGAGACAGAGGGTCACCTTGACGACATCCTCTTTCTATATTAAATCTGTTTGTCATATGACCATTGGGCATTGACCATAGCGCATGACGATGCATTCTCATAAAAAAAGTTTAATCCATGATTTTATTGAATCACCAAAATTAAAAAAGTCCGAGCCTGAAAAATAAAGTCGTGTGATATTGAGTCGAAGGCTTTTTCAAAATCTATTATCAACAAAAGTCCAGGAATATCATTTAAATCCGTGTATAACAGCAAATCAAACAAAAGACGTATATTTTCCCCAATAAATCGTCCAGACATGAAACCCCTTTGACTTTCATGAATCACAAAAGGTAATATTTGTTTAATCCGGTTTGCAATACAAGATGAAGCTATTTTATATATAACATTTAATAAAGAAATAGGTCTCCAGTTTGATAACAATTTTCTATCTTTATTTCCTTTTGGTATTAATGTAATCACTCCCATTTTATGCGCTTCAGTCATATGACCATTAAAATATGCATAGTTCAATGATCGAAGTAAAAAATACTTTATACTGCCCCAAACAAACTTTACAAATTCAACTGTAAAACCATCCATTCCTGGGGATTTATTATTTTTCATATTTGTAATAACTTGAAAAACCTCGTCAATTACCAAAGGTCCTTCTAAAGAATCTTTTATCTGCACATTCAATTTCGGGATGTTTCTTGATTGAAAAAGATCCCAATCAAAGTCGGATACAGGTTTATGCTTATATAATTTAGAGTAAAAACGATGTACTTCAAATGAAACATTTGGATTTTGAATTGT
Source organism: Echinarachnius parma (assembly GCA_037951105.1). Classification (NCBI taxonomy): domain Eukaryota; kingdom Metazoa; phylum Echinodermata; class Echinoidea; order Clypeasteroida; family Echinarachniidae; genus Echinarachnius; species Echinarachnius parma. The sequence continues at coordinate 33,388 of JBAMJV010010087.1, forward strand.
ATTACCTTGATCATCAATCAGTGTTTTAATTTGTCTATTAATACGATTTTGTTTTTCTAAGTTCAAAAAGAACTTTGAGGGTTTTTCACCAAACTCCATCCATTGTAACTTTGAACGAAGAATTGCGTCATCGAATTGCGTCATCGACTAATTCAAACATGATTATCTCTATAAAGTATTAAACAAAGTACACACAAAGAACTAGCGCACTTCTATTTCTCAATCGACGATATTTTCTGTTTAGGTAAGCTTTACCAACAGCATCAGGCTCTCCCGAGCTAAAGTTTAGAATTATTATAGAAGTACGATTCGTGTACCACCATGGATGCATCAATATCGCTCAGTTTACTGCAACCTGCAATTAAGAACAAGAAAACAATAGCAAAACAATGTAGCAATCAAATTATCAGCTATTTACACTAATTTCAGTTACCTGCTCGCTATGAAGCAAGTATACATTTTATGTTAGTCAGTAGAAAAGAGAACTGTTACTCAATTTATCAACCATTTATAATAATTTGGCAAGAACACAACTGTCCATTGACTAGGTCATTATAAATGAATGATAAAATTAACACCAGCGTTTACATTTTGAAGATAATCAACTAATAAACTGATTAAAGTTAAAGGGTTAGTACGGTTTGGTTTAGTGGACGCTACAAAAAGTAATTTGTTGTACGGTAATCAAAAAGTAAGTGTAATATTCGAAAAAGCACATGATTTCAAAGACAATATAAACTTTGATAAATCAAATTGGCTCAGAAACAGATTACATATCCGTATATCCGATTGGAATTGATGTTGATGATCTTTCTATTGAATCATTATTTTAACCAAACATCACATGCACACATTTCGGCAAGATATTGTTCAAACTTGAATATGTCTAGAGGACGCCCTTTGTGTCAACTACTATACATGTTTATGTTTCCTACTCTCCAAGCATTGACGAACTATGACTATTAGTTTTGAATGATAACGTGCAAGTTTTAGTTACTAAAATTCAGTTAGACCGGAACTGTATTATCCCTTTAACTGTCTTACCCATTAGAGCCATCGTGACACTGAACTCATCTTTTAGTATCTCCAAGACTTGAGCTACGCCATCCTCACCCTGAAATTCAGAAAAAATAAAGACAAAGTGTTTGCATCGATGAAGAAATGATCTTCATTAGTGATGAAACTTTTACATGGTAAGAACAATATAATAATTTGGGAATAAATAAATTAGTGCAATGTAAATATGATGATATATGATTTTTTTGTATGCTTGATTTATTGTAAATTATGGACGCGCACTGGTGTAACAGGGGTAAATTTTAGGATGGGGGGGGGGGGGGGGGGGTGAGGCAACGTCGGGGACATAATTCACAATAAGAGGGGCACCCCCCCCCCCCGCCCCCCATACACAAAATAACAATAGTATTAATAATACAAATTAATTAATTAATTAAAAACATTAAAACAATTAATAAAAAAACAAAATTTATTAAATTAAATTAAATTAAACAAACATGAATAAAAACAAACATTAATAAAGATTTAATTAAACAAATAAAATAAATAAATACATAAATGAAAACAAAAATAAACAAAGTTGCAGAGGATTGGTCGTTCGCTAGTCATAAGCTTATATCAAAGGGTCGATATTCATAAGGGTCGCTATTCATTCTTCATATTGGGGGTTACTCCCCATAAGGGTCTGCTATTCATAATGTAGGAAAAGGGTCGTTATTCATAATACAATATGAGAGACGCTTTTCATTATTTAAGAAAGGGTTACTATTCATAATACAATCAAGATCTTCAAAGTCTTCATTCACAACTAATAATTATAATCCAATGACGCTTGAATGATAGAACAACATATAAACGGCTAAGTTACGCGGCTGTTTTAATTAAAAAGCCGTCATTAACACAAGAGGGCGCCCTCCAGACACCTCAAAGTTTGAAACATCCCCCACAAAAAATGTGAATGTGATGTTTGTTTATAATAATCATTCAATAGAGATATTGAATAGAAATACTTTGGTATATTTTTAAAAATGTATAGGATTTTTAAATATTTTGTGCAATTATTGAATATGGGATATATCAGTGGATACTTCAGCTGTTCTGAACCGATTTTGATCAAACAAAGTGTATTCTTAATTTTTTTTAGTGTGTGCCTTTTCAAATTGACACTTAGTTTGTCATTACCTCACAAAAAAGTATTTCTTGAAGCGCCCTCTGAACCAACACTGTACCACCCTTTGAAATATTTTTATTTTCTTAATATTCTTTGTATGGTGTTATGGATAGCGACTATTATAGGCAGTGACCCAACATATGAATTGTGAATAATCACCCCTTTTTGAAGTGACGAATAGCGAACCAATGTGACCCTTATCGATAATAAACTTTACGCATAACATTCGAACCAAGGCCTTTCGAAAAATGCTATACATGCGTATGGATACAGAAAACGTACATTGCATGCAAGTCCCCACACGACTGGTCTTCCGATGAACACTGCTTGTGCTCCTCTTGCCAGTGCCTTGAAGACATCGGTCCCCGTCCGTACACCACCATCCATGTAAACTTCCACGGGGTAACCACGCACTGCTTCAACTACCTCCGTTAGGGCATCAATCTGTTGGTGATTTTTAGAGATAAATTCCTAGGTGAATGCAACTTGCTTGTAGTTGCTAGAACATACAGTATATGTTTGTTCAGTAGTAGGTGGATTCTCTCTATCTTAATCATTTGAATTCGTATTCACAAAGGATATTTTATCTCCCAGATACTATCCAATAATATATAATGATGGAAAGTCCCCTCATCGATCGTTACTACATTAGATATTAACTGCATTAAAAGCTTCTCCAGCTAAACGCGTAGATTCACGAGGCAAGTCGGTAAAGAGGTAGTACAGTTTTGGTAAGGCTGAGCTTCAGTAACCAAAACCTGCACAATAACATTGAAAATAATAGTTATAACTCCACCATGCTCCACAACTAAGTAAAAAGCCTGTTATCATCCAAAAAGAGCAATTAAAACACAAGAGGGCGGTCTCTAAAAAAGCATTGGTGTCAACCATTTTTTCAAAATTATGTGATGTTTTGTTGAAATACATATTTATATATTATGTTAGAGAGATCATCAACAACTATTTAAAAACTTCTTTTGAAAATGTTTGAAATAGTGAACTAATTTATTTTTTATTTTTAAAGAAATCATCGAATAAATCTGGGCCCAAGATTTATTCCGATCGGATATATATTTATTGATATTTCAGCCGTTTCTAAACCAATTTTGATAAAATAAAGTTTATATTATGTCATTAAAATTGTATGCTCTTTCAAATTTTACATTCAGTTTTTCATTATCTCACAAGTTTTGTTATTTCGTGCAGCGCCCTCTAGACCAAAAAAGAACTACCCCTTTAATGCATGCAGCCACAACCCCTCCCTCCCCTAAAAACTGTTGAACATGCCTATATTCGGGAATTGATTAGCTCATATTCGGGTAGAGTTGTTTTTTCTTCTTTTTATTTACAGGGCACCGCTGCTGAAATAGTTACGATCGAATGTAAAGTTGCAATTAATTATAAGTCAGAGAATATTATGCTCATTGAGCCAATCATATTTCGTCGCATGTTTTATTTACAATTAATTGCAACTTTAAAATCGATTGCAACGGGCCCAAAGTCGGATAAAAACAGAAAGGGTGATATTTGAGCAAGGGACTTTAACTCTCCCCGTCATGTTTCCTCTCCTCCTGAAATTGAAGTTGCAACTGTCATTTCTAAACAGGAATAAGATATATTGTCGCCAATATTGACTTTTCCTTTATACCCCTATACCAGGGTTGTATTTGCAAAACAAGATATCATTACATGTCATAATCACGTTAGCGCTATATCAAATAACCATTCATATCATTACAACATTTAACATGTTTTACTTTCATACCGGTGCAGGTACTGAGTCTAGTTGCCTCCCTCCGTGAGCCGAAACAATGATGCCATCTACACCGGCCTCTGCCAGCTCATGTGCAGAATTAGCTGCAATGTCGAAAATTGAAATACAATTTTAAAAATACATTTCATATCAAATCAATCAACTTTCCTTGGTTCTTAGAGCATCTACTTTTCTACTGACATTTCCAACCATTTGATTTGTTACACGTATTTTGCATTGCTAAGCATGATCTTACCTCTGATAGTTCCTGTAAGTTCTGTTCATCTATATTTCGAGTACCTTATTGTATAATTATTCATTCATTTATTTATTTTTTCATTTCCAACATATAATACATTAAAAGCATGTACTTCACTGGTGCTTCACTTAACAATCTATTCAAATATCTAGGCTCAAGCGAACTTACTATATAACATGACTAATAACGTCTTTCAGTTGTTATTTTAAAAGAAGCTTCACTGCCAGCAAAAACATAATATTTTTAATGGGGAAGAGGTGAAATAAAACATACACACAAACTCTTGACAATAATATTGTGCGTGTAAAGTTGTCAATAATTTTTTTGAGAAAGTTTGAATGAATATTTTTCACATTTCCACAGATGACATCCCACATTATAATGCTTCTGGATAAGAAACAAAGCCCTGCTAAAGATTACGCCATGTTGGTTTGATGGGCTACATAAAACAATTGGCACTCCATGAATGCTCTTGGAATTCAACATGTATGACAGTGTAATAGCTTTACGGGGGAAAGTGGGGGCACGTGCCACGAAATGATATTGAAAAAACAATAGAAATCAGAGGGGTACCTTTCGGAAAAAATTAAGACAAACATAAGGGGTGCCCAATAATGTGCGTGCCCCCCCCCCCCCCCCGGTCCAGTCCGACCACGCTACACCACTGAATTATGATATTCGCTGATTAAAAATCTGACCCGTTAAGACTTCTATGCAGAAGGCGGGAAGCTTGGTGAAATACTTGAGTCATCTGATGTCGTAAATGGTTACTGATGCAGACATGTGCGATGTTGCGTAATTCAAGATACAGGTTATTAAGGGGAGGGCCAACATCGAAAAAGTGGCTTCCTTAAGGACTTAGGTTGCCAGATCTCCACAACAAGTTTAAACCAATTTTATTTGCAAGTATTTTTAATGAGACAAATTAATTCAGAGGTCTACCTCAAAAAATGTGTTGCGAACACCTCCAAATTCAAGATGGCGTCCAAAGAAGTAGCCGTTTTGACTTGCCATAGATTATTGGCGAGATTTCCCAAACAACACCTGAAATAAGCATGATTTTGCAGGCATATTAAAGACAATCAAATTTCCTATAATCTGATACCAAACACAATGGGTTTCAGGATGTAACACGGTCATTTTTAGCCCCAAACTCAAATTTGTGGCATTTTTCCCCAACAATATGAAATTATTGATTTACATAATTTGGCATATATCAATAATTGCATTAGCAGTTGAATTAATACTTTTCAAAAAACTGTCCAATTATATGAACAATACTCTCTGAAAATTTTAAGTGTATACCGTATCTGAACAAAAAGTTATAGTTCTTGGAACTCAGCATTTGATATCGACAAATACAACAAATTTGTACGATTTCGAACACTATACAGAGTGCCCCAATATATGTAATTCTTGTTTACGGACTTTATTCCAGAATTTCTCCTAAATAATGACATATTGTTTATACCCTTTTTTTAGCAAAACCTTCAGTTTTCTTCTTTTATGTCATGAATATGCCGCCATCGGTTTGAAATAGTACAGGAAAAAAGTGTATCGGTAATTTCACTGCAACAATAAATCCATCATGCAAAGTGCACTATTTAGTGCAATATTCAAATGGGAGGCACTCGTCATTTACAGTTGGATCGACCATATCTGGATAATTATGTTTTTAACATGATTATTATTCAGAACACCACAGTTATCTAGACTTTTTCAGGGTTCGGAGAACACTTTGAATAGGCTATTACTTAGGTTTATCGTTGGGTAACTTTTTGTACCACCGTGTACATTTGTAACCATAGTAACAACAACAATATAAATACAATAAATCATGTATCTGGCTACTACAAGCCACATTATGCACACTAATTTCCGCGTGAACATGGAGGAAAACCAATCACATGTGAAATAACACCCTTTAGCTGCTATTTTTAAGTTTTTAAAATAAATATTTGTTGATTTGGTATATTTTTGTCCATAATCGGCTGTTGTTACCATGGTTACACGAGTACAGTGTAGTGCAACAAAAATAAACATTAGGCCTGCTGAGGCTTTTCGGTGTTGTGCATAATAGTTTAGCAATTGAGTTTGTTTTGTTTTAATACTGAGTCAGACAAATTGTATATACCTTTATGGTCTCCAGGTACATGTAATAAGATATGAAGGGTGCGTTCCTTGCGATATAGATGTTGTTCGAATCTAGATACGCTCTGCACATATTAAAGTATGTCCCGAATATTGTGTACTTCAGTAAGACACTTATTAAAGATAATGAGCATGATCTTGATACTGTTAAAACACATCATGGACACCCAGTATGATTCGAATTCGCAATATGCATGACATGCGCGTCAGTATGCAGCTGACTGGAATGCTCCATGTGGAGTCGAATTAAGTTCATTTTTAGCGTTTGGTTTATGATAAATGCTATTAAACAAATACAGGACAGACACGACATCTACGCGGACTACATAATGATGGTGGAATATTCATCATATTACAAGAAATGGTGTTTCTTTTTTGTATTTGTTCATAACTGGAATTGAAGGTGTCCCGAGATTGACGCAATCATTTGGTATACAAATCCTCTAATTAAGATTAGGTACACATTTTTGAGACACCCTGTATAGCATGAGAAATCATGCAAAACTACCCGTTTTGTGGATAGCTAATGCTGACTTCCAAGATCTATAACTTTTTGTTCTGATACGGTTTACATTTGAAATTTTCAGAGAGTATTGTTGATATAATTGGACAGTTTTTTGAAAAGTATTAATTCAACTGCTAATACAATTATTGATTTATGCGTAATTATGTAAATCAATAATTTCATATTTTTGGGGGAAAATGCATAAAATTTGAGTTTGGGGCTAAAAATTACCGTGTTACATATCCTGAACCTCACGGTGTTTGGTATTAGATTATAGGAAATGTTATTGTCTTTAATATGATTGCAGAATAATGTTGATATAAGGTGTCGTTTGGGAAATCTCGCCAATTATCTATAGCAATACAAAACGGCTGCCTTTTTGGACGCCATCTTGGATTTGGAGGTGTTCGCAACAATTTGTTTGAGGTAGACCTCTGAATTATGTTGTCTCATTAAAAATACTTGCAATTAGAATCGGTTTAAACTTGTTGTGGAGATCTGGCAACCTAAAGTCACTTTTTTCGACATTGGCCCTCCCCTTATATGGTTAGGGCAATGCTTAGGGTTAGGGGTTAGTTTAGGGATATGATATTCGCTTCTAAATTGACTCAACGTCTGACTGCTCTGACCTGATAAGACCCCCTTGCATATGACGGGCAGCTTGGTGAAAGACTTGAGCCATCTGATGTCGTCCATGGTTACTGATGGACACATGTGCGATTCAGCGTAGTCGTATAGGTATGGGTCCGTCTTTTTACACTCCTGGATCTCTCTTACGTGTGGAATGTCCAAATTGACAAATCTGCGGGAAACATCAACATTAAAAACATGCAATCAGCGTATGGTGTTTTATTCCAAATGATTTCCGAGTCTAAAATTCTGAAAAACATAAAGGTCACGTGGTATTTTGCATCCATCAACGCCTCATCGCTTATCTTTAACAGGTGCTAAAGTGGAGTAAGGTGTAGTTTTAATTCAGTTGAATCCCGAGCGGTCATCAGGTTCCTATGGTGGCATTATAGGGACACTTTGGCCAAATTTTGGCCAAACTTTGGCCAAAATTTGGCCAAAATTTGGCCAAATTTTACATATTTGGCCAAAATTTGGCCAAATTTTGGCCAAATATTCGCCAAATTTTGGCCAAATTTTGGCCAAATTTTGGCCAAAATTTGGCCAATTTTTTTTTATTTGGCCAAAATTTGGCCAAAATTTGGCCAAAATTTGGCCAAAATTTGGCCAAAATTTGGCCAAATTTCGCTCAACAAGTCATACCTATTTTCAGTTGCATAGGCGGCTACTGGTACTGTATACGGAATTACACAGTTTTAATAACGTAGCCTACTTGTTTTTTTTAAGTTATCTGTTTATAGCGTCCACACTTCTTGTCTGCATTGGATGATCACTATACACAGGTTTGATTTGGGACCTGTCTGTAAAGGTCACCTGGTTATAGCGGCCAATTTTCTTGTTTCCGTATGGTGGTCATTATACACATGTATGACTGTGTATAATATAAGCGATATTTTAGGACCTGTCTATAAAGGTCACCTGGTTATAGCGGCCACATTTTTTATTTTCCCTTCTGTGGTGACCATACAAAGGTTTTACGTACTGTATGTTATTTAATGAACTGGTCTATAAATGTAACCTGTTTATGGCGGCCAATTTTCTTGTTTCCCTGTGGTAGTCATTATACACAGGTTTGACTGTAAATGATATGTTGGGACCTGTCTATAAAGGTCACCTTTTTGAGTAACTTTTTTGTAACTTTTTGAAAAGAGGAAGCATTTTTTTGAATTTTTAACGGCTGGTTCAAAATTCTCTAATAAACCTGGGGCCCCAGGTTTATTACAACTTGTTATATTTATGGATATTTCAGCCGTCTCTCAACCGATTTTGATCAAACAAAGATGATTTTATTATTTAAATATTATGCTCTTTCAAATTTTACACTCAGTTTTTCATTACCTCACACAAAAAATAAGTAGTCTAGCGCCCTCTCTACCAAAACTCAACTATCCCTTTAACTTACTTTAAATCTTTAACTGCTAACATTACACTGGTTTTTCACCGTGTGAGAGAGATTGTGAGATTTCGTATTAATGTCCACTTTTTAAAACAAACAATAAACGGTACAATAAACGGTACAATGTGATTAAAATTTCGAACAATCAATGCAGAAAAAAAATGGTTGTTTAAAGGGGTAGTTCAGTTTTGGTATAGAGGGCGCTGCACGAAATAATTTTTTGTGAGATAATGAAGAACTGAGTGTAAAATTTGAAAGAGCATCCAATGTTAATGGCAGAATAAACTTTATTTTATCAAAAACGGTTCAGAAACTGCTGAAATAGCAATAAATATATCCGATCGGAATAAATTTGGGGCCCAGATTTATTAGATGATTTTTTTTTTAAATGCTTAGACTTTTTCAAAAATGTTCATGAGAGGTTTTTAAATAGTTATTGATGATCTCTCTATTTAATCATTATTTTAACAAAACATCACATGCATAATTTTGTATGGAAAATGGTTGAAACCAATGCTTTTTTAGAGAGCCCCCTTTTGTGTTTTAATGGCTATTTTTTAATGATAAAAGGTTTTTTATGTAATCGTTTGTAATTTTCTATACCTTTCGAGCATGGTGGAGTTATAACTTTTAGTTTGTAATGTTATTGTGCAGGTTTTGGTTACTAAAGCTCAGCCTTACCAAAACTGTACTACCCCTTAAACAAAGATCACAACAACCGTTTGTAATACATGACAATACATATACTGATCAAAGTAACAATTAAGAACATAGGAGTTTCCCTTTTTTGTATATTGTTTTGTTTTTTTTGTTGTTTTTTTACTGTGGGACACATGCCCCCGATGCCCCCACCCAGCTACGCCACTGCTTGCCCGGTTAATGAGAGTAGACTCGCAAATACAAAAAAAAAGTTCTGAAAGTTGCAGTGTGTAATATATCCTTACTTGTGTTTATCCTGCATTACGCTAAGAATCCTACTGCCTGGTGTACGGGTAATGCGGCTAAGGTTGCCAACTTGTGGAGAATCCATCGTTACGACAATGCCGCGGAAGCCACACCGCTCTGCCTCCTTGACACAATGCTTGGTCACATCAAGGTTCTTCATGAAGTAGATGTTTTGCAAGTGGAGCCCTTCAGGTGACGCCCTCGTAATATCCTCTATGGTCGTGTTGGAAAACAAACTTACAACCATCAATGTCCCCGCTGACCTGGCAGCTGAATGTTTGGAGAAAATGGTTGTTTGAGACTCGATAACGTCTGGATTGCTGAAGTGCTTGTTTCACTTCAAAATTCTGCATGAAGTAGTTGGTTGTTGAGCTAGATAAGCCCCTCTGGTCATACTGGGAATTGTGATTAGATTCATCAATATTCCCGCCATTATGCCCCCATGACTCAACTTGAATATTATACTACTTTTACTTTCCTCACCACCATGACCACTATCTGTCAAATAAGCTGAACTGCATGCATAGGCGTACCCAGTGGGGGGGGGGGGGGGGGGGGTTCAAACCCCCCCCCCCCCCCCCCAAAAAAAAAAAAAAAAAATACAGCCATTTTTGGGTCAAAGTTTAGCCGGTCTCGATACCACTTTTTGACGGACCGTGGTCTCGGTCTCGAAAAATTTGAAGGTACATGGTCTCGGCTTCGAAAATTGTCCCCCCCCCCCCCCCCCCACCCCACTGAGAGGGTTCTCAGACAATGGCCTTGGTCTCGGTGTCGACACATTTTGAAGGTACTTGGTCTCGGCTTCGAATATTTTACAAAATAACCCCCCCCCCCTCCCTTGAAAAAATCCTGGGTACGCCACTGACTGCATGTAGAGTACCCCAGTACCAGCTCGTTGGTCAGACAACGGCCAACGGAGTCATGATAATATACCGCGTACACTAATTGTTGTTCCATCAAACATCATAGCAAAGACATAAGCTGCTGCTTCGTCAAATTTAACGCCATTTTTTAAAACCACCATGACGGAATGGTGTATGAGAGTGCGACACTCGAGCATCATTATGTATCCTTTATATAACACCTCAGAATGTTCTGCATTTGATATGCGATTAGTTGTAAATTCAGGTCACATGACATTCAGTAGAAATTATCTATTGCACGACCTGGAGACCCGACCGTGCATTAGTATACCTATTGCACGGTCGCTTCATGATTCGTGAAGTACTTAGTAATTTATTAAACGAATGGTGGACCGTCAACTCGCCGACTCGCAGCTCGGTGAACAGGCTACTACGAGTCTAAACGATTTGTGCAAATACAATGGTTCAGTCACTTTAAAGGGATTTAGTAACATTGTCCAAATCCTCAAAATCCAGTTGGAATTCTAGCGGTTCTCTCATACCTTCTTGTATTCTCATCACAAAAAAAAAGCATGGGACATGCATTTTTCAAATTTCCCTTTCATTAAAAAGATATTTACGATTGAGGTGTTCAGATATTAAGTTATCCACTGGACGGCGAAAACCGTGTACAAAGTGAGTGAAATGAGTCAGTGAATATCACTTTGTATTTTGGCTCATTACTCGGCCATATAACGTCCATTTAACTTGAAATGTTCACAGAACACCTAGTGGACATATCAGATAACAACAATATCATTGTATCAACCATTCATCACTTTTTGCACATGTCAACAAAGTTACTAGATCCCTTTAATGGTCGGTCAGAAAGCACAAATACTAATATATATTAGGGGAAAATTCAACAGTATCAAATCTCACCTCTAGCAGTTGCCTTTTCGCCCTCCAGATGAGCCTTCTTCTGCGATCCTGTCGGTGCGATGCAGACTGGGAAACTTATAGGGTGTCCAAGGATTGTAGTAGAGATATCGCGGTGAGTGACATCCCGAAGTATTCTGGGCCTGAGGCGGTACCTGTTCGAAAAGTGACCATAGTGCATAGTTGCATAGTGACCATGGTGACGGTGAGACTGTAACTGATCAAGTGTATGTGCGCTCTTATATGTCTAAACTAATAGGCCGGTATTCTGAAGTCGTGTCTAACTTAGTCTTGACTAAAGTTAAACAACTGTTTAGTTAGACAAGACATAAACGCGAGGTCGCGTCTAAGTCCTGTCTAACTTAATTTCGTATTATGAAGTCGTGTCTAAGTCGTGACGAACTAAACACTTGTTTAACTTTAACCAGGACTTCTGCGCATGCTCTGTATGCATTTTGACGTAATGCCGCGCTCTGTCGTCATTTCGCGCTCGGGCTGCAGACGATTACCCTTTTGCATGTTTGGCAATATACGACTGCGTATGATACGGCTACAATACGTGCCTTCGCAGTTGTTGCGATTGCAAGATCACGTGACAAAATTCTAGTACGGCCGGATTTCACGTGATCTTGCAATCGCAACAACTGCGAAGGCACGTATAAGGACAACGCGCGTTTTGTACTTATTGCAGCCATACTCCCAATTCGCGCGTATTGGCTGTGCATTATTAATGGGCGTAAACGGGCAATGTGTGCATTGTCCTTTCTGCATGCATATTATCGGCGCAATATCGGTGTGCAATAAAGACAAAATAAGAAATGCGTAATAACTCCGTTAAAAAGAACTGAACATACTCCAAATTCAACAACTTGGTACCGCTATAAAGCTAGCTACCGAACATTTTAAAGGGGTAGTTCAGTTTTGGTAGAGAGGGCGCTACACAACACAATTTATTTGTGAGCCAATGAAAAACTGAGTGTCGAATTTGAAAGAACATGCAATTTTAATGTCAGAATAAACTTTATTTGGTCAAAATCGGTACAGAAACGGCTGAAATATCAATAAATATATCCGATCGGAATAAATTTGGGGCCCAGATTTAGTATTAGATGATTTTTTTTTAATTTTCAAAATGCTTACACTTTTTCAAAACAATTTAAAAGCGGTTTTTAAATAGTTGTTGCTGATCTCTCTTTTTAATCATTATTTCAACATAACATCACGTGCATAATTGTGTATGAAAAATGGTTGCAACCAATGCTTTTTTTAGAGATCGCCCTCTTGTGTTGTATCGGCTCTTTTTGAATGATAACAGTTGTTTTACTTAGTCATTTGTTATTTTGTATACCTTTAGAGCATGGTGGAGTTATAACCATTAGTTTGTAATGTTACTATCCAGGTTTTGGTTACTAAAGTTCAGCCTTACCAAAACTGTAGGCCTACTACCCCTTTAAATAAACATAGTTAAACAAATAATTGCTTATAATGTTGTTCTTGAAAAAAAAGTATGTATCGTGTTTTGCTATCGATACCGTCAATTTGTCCTTTTACGTGCCCAGCGACGAAATTACCTCTTCATGGCCGCTCTGCAATCCCTGAGAGTGCACTCATCATCTGCTCCAGACTGAAAGTAGTCCACATACCAGGAAATCAACTTGGTTTTCCCCTCCGTCTCGAAATCGTCAAGGCAAACATATCGGTCCGCTGTCGTTGTCATGGTAACTATATAAAGTTAGCAAACAGCTGGATAAAGGAAGACAATGATGGTTTGGTTAAACTACTGTTGGCCTCTTTTATGTGTCAAGGCAAGTGGATATCCTCAAGCATCATGCATTGACATAACGTTGGCAGTACATATTTTGTTCAGGGGCAAGCCAATGATCACAGTGGCACGTTATATTTGTTCGTTTTTTGTTCTTTGTTTACCTTTTAAACAATTTTAATTGTTATTTTTTTTTTACATTTTCGGACTATTTTGGAGGCATATTTATCCCGTGTGCCATGTAGCTACACCGCTGATAATAATCGACATATTTGAAAGAGTATAAGAGTTTAATGTTTAGCACAATCATTAGGTGTTATAATTTCAAACCCAACAAACGGTAAAGGTTATGATAATTTATTCAAAAAGATAACATGTATGAATAGAGGGAAATAAAGTCCCTTCCTATCTCGTACTATCAGATATTAGTAATAATACACGGGCATTGGTTTCAAATACATAAATACATTGTAGTTATACCGTGTATTTTGTATCAATGGACTGTGCAGCATGTTTATATTCCCCTATAGCGCATATAATTATTGAAACAACACAAATAATCGCACGTTCTTCTGGCTGTCCGTAATCATAGTAATACACTGTGCTTTTAACCAGTGCCGAAGCTACAAATGCAATCAAATCAACTATTAGAAAAAGGTGACATGAATAAATATCTTTTGTTAGATCGTTATTTTGACATTAGTTTCCTTTGTGATGTGTCTTTGTTCAATGTATATTGTTTTCCTCATTCTATTATCCTCATCCTCTTCCTTGGATTTCATCTATCGCCTTCGTTCTCCATTCCAATTAACTCTCTCTCTCTCTACATATGTTTGCTTTATATTCAGTTGATCATTATTCACATCTGTTACCCATTCGAGTCTCCTGCGCTAGTAATTTGTTCCAAAGGATATAGAGGGGCAATTACTGTAAAAGCTCGATCGCCATATCTTATAACAGTAGGCTACGAGGTCCAAGGGTTAACTGCAAGGTTGATGATGATCGAAGAGGTCTTAAAGACTGCTTCGTGTTCCACCGTCTCTTATGTTCTTCCTGCGTTCTACACATAGCTCTATCTCGTGGATGTTTGCTTACGATTTAATGATTGTATTTGAAATTCAACACTTATTTTCAACCCCTCTGGCTCTACTATGCTACCCTACGCAGTACTAGTAAGGTACTGCACATTCACGCACGCACACACACATACTTACCCAGGCATACTTGTGGGCACCCGACTTGTGGGGTACTTGCGCTACTACAGGCTGAATGAGTGCTACTGCAAACTGTTTTTTTTTTCCCACAAAATCTTTGCAACGAAAACAGGCAACCTTCTCCCTCCCCCACACACCCTCCCTCTTCCTTCCACACCTTTGTCCCACCTCTCCTCACCCACACACTCCTCCCTGTTCCTTCCCCACCTCCTTTCCTTTTCTCCCCTCCCTACCCCACACACTCTCCCTCTTCCTTCCCCACCTCCTTCCATCCCCCCACCGACACACACCCCCCTCATCCTCCTCCGACTCCTTCCCCACCCTTGTCCCACCTCTCCACACCCACACACACAAACACACGCGCGTGCGCACACACACACACACACACACACACACACACACACACACACACACACGCACACACACACACACACACACACACACACACTTTATTTAAAGTGATTTTTATTTCTCCAAAATATAAGCATTATAACATTTAAAATATAACATCATAAATATGCTTATAACATCATAAATATAGCATATAACATCATAAATAAGGAATAGAACAATTATTCGCAGAACCCATAAAATAAACACATTGGAGATTATAACAAAAGATTTTAAAAAAGAACTCCTCCTCACGTCTTATTTACCCCCCACCCCCCTGCACACTCACCCTCTTCCACCTGCCCCGGGAATATGCTCACATTCCTTTATAAATAATATTTACAAAATCAATACTTTTTAAATATTACAAGCTCACGGGAGAAACATCGCGTATAAAGAGTTTATTCTACAATTAATTACAATTAAATATTATTATAATTTTACCGTTTCCCATTTTTGTAAGTGTAGCCCTAATTTCCCCATTTTAATTGCTATTCCCTTTTCTTGGTCCTTATAATCTAATAACAGTTTCTGTATTTTATCAATGGTTGGTAGTACACCCTCTTTTCTAAATACAAATAACATGTATTTTACCATAAAAATGATAGTGTTACAGCTTTTTATTCTATTTGAATTACCTGACAATCCAACAAATATATATCGCCAATTTAAGTCCTTTATTTCATCTAACTCAAAACGTTGTATCAAAGCTTGCCATATCAATTTTACATTTAAACAAAATACAAATATATGTGAATATGTTTCCCTTTCTCGTTTAAGTACGAACACAAATTATTTTCAACAAATCCAAATTTAAATAAAAAATCTTTAGTGTACATTGCCCCATACAGTAACTTAAATTGAAACTCTCGCTGCCTCCCAATCATTAATGTTATTCTTGGTCTAAAAAAACATTCACTCATTTCTTTATCTGTATAATTATCATCTCTTATCTGTAAATCATATGACTTTTGCAATTCTCTAATAAAATAATCATATATTTGTCTTGATGGTACATCCTTTAAGCTTAATTTTTTGTCAAAAAATATAAATTTATATTATAATTTATTAAGTCTACCTCACAAATTGTATCGAACCTAACTCATTTTTCCAATCCCTCGGAATCGCATGATATATATCAATTATTGTAAGTAAATTCTCACTTCTCGTACCAAGGTTCAAAAAGTATGCAACGGGTTTAACATGTCCATTATCAATACTATGTTTCAACATAACAATCCCTCGTTCTAATAATTCTTTATCAAATACCATCTTATTTTTGTTTATTATGTTACCTATTATTAAAAATAATTGGATTCATACAGCCATTAAAATGCCATAAGTTATCAATCTCTTTCTAGGCATTCAACATTTCCAAATAATAAGGTGGAATCTTTAACATAAACTTCATCTTTTTTCATTTCATAATCACACAAACAAATTAGCATTCCTCCCACTGAACTTAAGCAATTATAAAAAAATAAAAAAAATTCTTTCTCCATATAATAGTCGTTTCACCCACATTATTCGCTGCGTTCTAACAAATATTTCAAAATTAATCATTTTAACTCCCCCAGAATTATAATTCTGATACAAATTGTTTCTTTTTATACGATCTTTCC
The DNA here is from genome assembly GCA_037951105.1 of Echinarachnius parma. Taxonomy (NCBI): domain Eukaryota; kingdom Metazoa; phylum Echinodermata; class Echinoidea; order Clypeasteroida; family Echinarachniidae; genus Echinarachnius; species Echinarachnius parma. The sequence continues at coordinate 49,984 of JBAMJV010010087.1, forward strand.
CTCCCCATATAAAATCAATGATATTTTCTCCACTTCTATATAAACCCATATGGGGACAACAAGGAGGGATGAAACATAATTCAACTTCGTTAATGCATAAGTTTTCAATAAATGTATTTTTGATAGTCAAATCCCACCAACCTAGAAGCTTTTTAATTTTACTTAATATTTCTTTATAAAATCAATGATATTTTCTCCACTTCTATATAAACCCATATGGGGACAACAAGGAGGGATGAAACATAATTCAACTTCGTTAATGCATAAGTTTTCAATAAATGTATTTTTGATAGTCAATTTCCACCAACCTAGAAGCTTTTTAATTTTACTTAATATTTCTTTATAATTTAAATCATCTTTTAATCTAAAATCGACTGAAAAAAACTCCTAAAATGTTTACTTCCTGAACAAATTTTTCAAAATAAAGGCCCATCTATTGTTTGGTTTCCTCACCCATATACATAAAATGCGTCTTTTTCTTGTTCACCTTCAAACCACTTACTTTTTGAAATTCTTCAAATAAACCCCTCAAAAAAAGTTCGGAAACTCAAGTTTGATCGATTATATCTATTTTATTAAGAAATCATAATGGTTATAGTTGGTATCACTTGAAAGGGTGTGTATACAGGCGCGCCGGAAGCAGTTTTGGATTAGGGGGCAAAGACCTAAGGCGGCTCACGATTTTTTCGTAGGGGCTCATGCCCAATCACACTCACATGGTTGCCAACTTTGAGCCAGAGGTGAGAGTGAGACATTGCAAGGGAGCGAAGTGACTGCGCGGGGGGAGGGTGTGGGAGGGGTGCCCCCCTCCCACGGTAGGGAGCTTTTGCATTTTTAGACTTGAAATTGTGCAATCTGGTGCATACCTAGATAGGAAATTCGGGATTAAGATTAACTGTACCTAGGAAAGCGTGTTATGATTTGATCGACCAGAAATTTGAAATATATTTTTCACGAAGAAAATAAATGACACACTAATAAATATCCACCCCAACACACACAAATGTTGTATTTAGTGTCATACACAGTTCCAACATAAACCATATGCTACATTATGTATGATCCAATAACATAGCCTACAGCCAAGAATGAGTCCCGAGGGAGCGAAGCGACCGAGGGCTGGGCCAGAGCCAGGGGTGAAGGGTTTGGGAGGGGGTATCCCCCTCCCACGGGGAAGATTTTCTGGAAATAGTGCAATTTGGTGCACGTCACACAAGCAGCCAGAGAAATGCCAGCCTAGACGGGAAATACGTGGCCCACAGAAAAAGTACTCACCCCAGACCATACGCAAGTCACACAAGCTCATACATGCTATCTTTTCTTTCCCACTCTTCTTCTTTTTATTTTTTTTTCGGGGGGGGGGGTGCTTTTTTTTGGGGGGGGGCAAAAACGCGTTTTGTGTAGGTTCGTTTGTGTTTGTATATCGGTATAATCATGAGGTAGATGATGTAAGTCATGTTTTCTTAAATTATATCATATAACATTTTCTTCCAAGGTATGCACCAGATTGCATTATTTCGAGTGTAAAATTGCAAAAGCTCCCTACCCTGGAAAGGGAGATACCCCCCTCTATACCCCCTCCCACCCTTGGGCGCATCACGCCCTCGGGCTTGGTCGCACCGCTCTCTCGCATCATCCCCCACTTCTAAAAACATACCGTTGTCTACCCACGTGTTTTAACCAATGGTTTTAACTGACCAGTTGGCATGGGTGTGGCGAGATGCGGTCAACCGTGTAATGTCTGAACCTTCACAAACACACTCACACACACACACACACACACACACACACACACGCAACGAGCTTTTGTGCGGCTGGCGCCCGTCTGGCGCCAAAACTGTTCAATAATAATGTAGCAGCCCAGCTAAGAACTAGAAAGTTATAAAGAAGGGTCGGTATAAAAAGTCCCAATCCTGTTAATTCGTATAAGCTTTGATTTGGCTTTGTCCCATGCATACTAGGGCCCCATCATTATGTAATAACGTTCTCTCATTTTGAAAGGATGTTCAGTAAACCATTTCAAGAAATTAAAGTACGGATTGAGATGGCAGGCCCCTCTAAGTATATAAGAATATACAAATACTCATAATAGGAGCGCGTAAACAAATGCGACATGGTTGATTTGTTATGGTCTTTTGTTGCACTAATCTAAGAAGGAGACAAATTCTGAGGGATAATTGCCTTGACTTAATTAACACTCCTGAAGGAAGGGGAACTAAAGAGATCGATTTATCCTAAAAATGAATAAAAAACCGCCCGACATAAATGACCTACTTTACTTTAAAACCTTTCTATCGCCATGTAGACAAGATTCTTGTCAAAAGCGCGCAGCGAAAACTTAAAATGAATGTATAAATAGTTTTTGAACGTGAGAATTAAAGGGATAGTTGAGTTCTGGTAGAGAGAGTACAGTTTTTAGTCAAACTGAATTTTAGTAACCAAAACCTGCACCATTATATTACAAACTAATAGTTATAACTCCACCATGCTCCAAAGGAATAAACAAATTACAAACGACTAAGTAAAAAGCCTGTTATCATTCAAAAAGAGTTGTTTAAACTAAAGAGGGCATTTTCAAAAAATGCATTTGTTTAAACCATTTTAAATAAAATATTGTGCATGTGATGTTTTGTTGAAATAGTGATTAGATAGAGAGATAATCAACAACTATCTAAAAACCTCTTTTGAAATTTTTTGAAAGGAGGAAGCATTTTAACGGCTGGTTCAAAATTATTGAATACTTGTGGGGCCCCACAAATATTACAAATGGTTATGTTTATGGATATTTCAGCCGTTTCTGAACCGATTTTGATCAAATAAAGTTTATTCTGCCATTAAAATTGTATGCTCTTTCAAATCTGACACTCAGTTTTTCATTATCTAACCAAACAAATTATTTTGTGAAGCGCCCTCTCTACCAAAACTCAACTATCCCTTTAACAAGTCTTCTTAGCTGATACATTTTATTTCCCCCCCCCCCACTTTTCTTCTTTTTCTTTTACTTTTTCTTTGGGGGGGGGGGGGGGGGGGGGGCCGCCCCCCCCCCCTGCCCCCCCCCCCCCCCCCCACTTCCGGCGCCTATGTGTGTATACCTCTTTAAAATGATACCCAATTCGTAAGCATCACGAGCACGAGGTATGCGCAGTATACTTGAGAATGGGGGAAAGTCAGAAGTGAAATGTCACAAAATGCGTCAACAAACTTCTGTTGGATGGTCTGACACCCGTATCACGGTCTTTCTCAAGTTCAAATTCTTTCGACGATGAATATCTTGTCAATGAAGAGATACTGTTGAATATGGTATAAAAAAAGCCTGTTTAATTATCTTTCCAATGACACCTCACTTGGAATAATTATGAAAGCCGGGTAGGTATAATTAAGGTGAATATTTGGGAGGGTCGACAGCAAAATGTAAGCAAAATGCATTTGATTGTGTGAAATTGAAAGCGTTGCATCCAAAAACGACTTTTTGTGGGGATATCTTAGTACTTTACTTTACATAATCATTATGAAATTCAACATTATGTTAAAGCGTGTTAATTTGTCAATGAAATAATGCCCCATTCATAGTGGTTATGTGCTTGAGGTGTGTGTAGTACCTCTAAATGTATGGGGCTCAAAATGACACGTAGCTAGGTCGACGTTCTACCGTTTGATACGTGGTAATAAGGGCATACCTACACGGTCGAAGAGGGCGCTAATATGCCAGTTCTGGCCAGTTTGCGTAGGTTTAGAGAAATTTGAAGCATTTTCAATACATCAAGTTTGTGAGTTTCCTGTATTACACACTCACATTCAGCACAATCATTGCAAATGAGACATGATTTTAAAGAAAAATAAACACGCTTTCACATGATACTAAATTTACTAATGATTATGCAATTTAAAACCCGAAAACATCCCTCCAATAGTCGTTTTTCGATGCAACGCCTTCAATTTCACAAAAAGAAATGCATTTTGCAACATTTCACTTTCGGCCCTCCCCATATTCAGCTGTACCATACTTAACCTGTTAATAAAATTGTTACGGACATAACCGTATTGAAAAGATAGACACATGGGCTTTAACATGATACCACATTTGATTAGTTTAAATCATTTAAACACGCTACAATCTTCGATACAACTTGAACATTAACAAATACGGCACAAGAGTCAAATTTCCCAGCTGAATACTTTCGGCCCGTTTTGCGACATTTGACTTCTGACCGTCCTCCATTCTGAAACGCACTGCGTATTCCCTGATTTGAAATGAATGACAAATAATGTATCATTTTAAAGGGAAATCGTCATGCATTGCAATGACACTAAAAGGAAAAAATACAATTTGACAATAAAAGTGACACAATCGATCAAAGTTGAGTTTCCGAACTTTTTTTGAGGGGTTTATATATTGCAACCTTTTAACCCGTTGAGGACTGGTCCCGAAATATTTCGGGCTTGAGTCTATGGAGAATGCGTGTTATACCAAAATCAATTCGTCCTTGGAATCTATATCATTACAAAACAAATTATCATCTGCATACAATACTTGTCTTATTTAATCTCCCCCAAAATGTATCCCTTTAATTATGTGGTCCCTCCTTACTTCATGTGCCAATAATTCTTGGGCGACAATGGATCACCTTGTCTGACCCCCCTTTCTATATTAAAATAACCAGTGGAATACCCCCCATTCATAATATTGATAGCTTATAAATCCATAAATCCAAAAGTATATATGTTGATATTGGTATCATGTTAAAGCTTGAGGACTTCCCTTTAAAATGATATATCATACACTCTGATCACTTCACGCTTCACCGAACGCGACCTAATTATCCAAAGGCATGCAAAAACTACCGTGTCCAAGTTTGCAGTGTTCTTGTTCTTGTTGTTTGATTGTCTAAGATAACTTCATCCTGCATGTCCTATTCGGGGGCCCATCCCTCCAAACAGTGTGGTTGCTGATGTGAGGACAGTGTGTGATCCCCTTCCACCCTGATAAACATGACAAAACTGGCAACCACCTGATATTTTGTTGTGATTCACCAAATGATATTTTTGAAATGTTAATTTGAAGAAAAAAACGTAAACAGACGCATTCATTCATGATAAACACAACAAAAAACCTAAGTCCCCCTATTCAAAATAGCGTAAAAACGATAAGGTAAGGTTTTGAGCAAAATAACTTGGCAGGATTGTTGCTACACTGATTGACTAGCTTCTCTGTGAAAATAAGAATGATCCGCCATGTAATGCATGAGTGAGCACACATTAAAGGCAAAATTGTCACTTTTCAAAAGTCACAAGAGTCAAAAAGTGAACATTTTGCCTTTAATGTGTGCTCACTCACGCGTGACTCGACGGACCAATTTTACTTTCGCACATAAGTTATTCAATAAGTGTATAAACAATCCTGCCAAGTTATTTTGCTCAAAACTTTTTCGTTAAAAAGTTATGCCATTTTGATTAGGGGGGACTTAACTTGATTTGTTGTGTTTAGAACAAGACGACGGCAAACTTGGACACGGGTAGATTTTGCATGACTTTGGATAATAAGATCTTGCTCGATGATGCGTAAAGTGCTTAAAATGTGTGATATATCATTTTAAAGGCAATTTCCCAAGCTTTAATGAGATACCAATATCAACATATATATGTTTGTAATTGTGGATTTATAATCTATCAAAGTCCGGTTTCGTTTGTTTTGACTCGCACTGTATAATTTTTAATATGCATCGCATCTTTTCCCTCTTTCTCTATCAATGTAATAGTTCCTTGTTTTTGAGATACCGTCAATATTCCCCCCTTACATATATTTCATTCAATACTTCTACCAACAAATCCCTTAATATGGGCCAAAAAGTATCATAAAACTCCACTGTAAAACCATCATTTCCAGGGATTTATTCCATATCATTTCTTTCAAAACCTTAAAACATTCATCTTTTGTCATTTTACCTTCACATAATTCTTTATTCTGTTCACTTAACTTTAAAATATCACTACAAAATAAACCAATATTTTAACCACTATCATCCATCAAGGAATATAATTTCTCATAAAATGTCTTTATCTCTTTTAAAATATCATTTTTATCCCTAGTAATTTCTCCACTTTCCTTATACACTTCTCTTATGACACTTTTCCTCTTATTTGCTTTCAACAATTGTTCAAACTACTGAGTATTATTCTCCCCTTCGACTAACTGATTTTCTAAATCCTTAATTTCAGTCTCCAACGTCTCTATTTCAAGTTTCCTTAATTTCGCCTTTTCACGTGAGTATTTCATAGCACACACATACACAAAAAACACACACGCACACACACCGTAGATTATGAATAAACAAACCAACCACTCGCGTACACACAACATAATGTACAACAAGCAGTGAACCCAAGCTACGCCACTTCTTCAGACCGACAATTCAAAGTTTAAAAATATAACAAATACAATTACCTTGAACATGCCAATGTTTGTTCGTGGTTATTGGACCGAAAATTAGACTCTGTTCCGATGTCTGATCCACTGCGGCTGCTTAGTTTGTTGTCACATTCACTTTTAATACATGTACTGGTATAAAAGCAAATACCATTTCGAGTTGGCTGTTTTATCTATTTTTTTTTTTACTGTTTCGTTTAGCCTACCTGTAATACCATGAACATTGGCTTCCAAATGTTTGTCCGAGTATGGCAATTAAATGTGATCGAAACGTGTCAAAATATCATTAAGAAAATTCCAGAAAGGGAGTAAAGTAGTTAGGATATATATTCACCTAGTATTTGAACGAAGCTAGCAGCAAGAAACGGTACTGGTACAGTGTGACATTCGTTTACCATGGACTCTACTATGGTCATGATGGTACGCCTGGGGCTTTATACAGAGTTTAGCATTGATACCTATTCATCAGGGGGGTGATCTATTAATTCATTCCCCCTCCCCCCTCCCTGATGAATAGGTATTACGTAAGTATCTACGCCCGTGGAGTTTAGTAATTGACAAGTTGGTAAGTCGGATGCATTGAAGCATATTAGTGGTATACCTCAATGGTCGGATGCTGCCAGATAAATCAAACGCTGCCGGTGTGAGCGGATAATCTGTCTGGGCGGATAGCCTGTCCCACTCTAATGGCAATATCGTGTATTAGGCCCTACCACCGTTATGCTGTATACACAGTTTATGTAGCCAATAAATCTAACTTATAACCACTAAATCTGACCTATAGCCACTAAATCTGACCTATAGCCACTAAATCTGACCTATATCCACTAAATCTGACCTATAGCCACTAATCTGACCTATAGCCACCAAATTAGGGTTAGGGTTAGGGTTTAGGGTTAGTGTGGGACAGGCTATCCGCCCAGACAGATCGCTGACACCGGCAGTGTTATGGAATAGAATGACTAGGGCCAGATAAGGCGTAAGAAGAATAAGGCGTCACTTAGGGGGTATGGACGTTCGTGTATCATAACGCATTGCATTGCCCATTCCGTGGATCCATCAATTAACCTACTCAAATAACAGTCGGCAACCACTTCAACCTACCTAATCACTCCATTTCTGACATGATTCTACAGGGAATAGAATCTCTAGGTAACCGCCCGGACACACTCCGCTCCAGCAGAGAAAAGTATTGGATAAGACGTCTCTGCACCATTCATCCCCGTGTTCTCAACATCCAAGAAGGCAGTGATTAACCTTTGCATCTCCCCTTCATCGTCTGCACCACCATTTGTTTGTTTTCACCCCCCATATCGACACTTTACTCTTTTCCACATACTATTCATAATTCTTATTTCCCATTTTATTTTCCCCATATATTCATTTTAGTTTCCTTTGAGATTACATTATATACACTGTCACCATTCATACACATAATCATGTTAGTTTATTAATATGTTATACTTTTTGCATTTAATTTCTCTCTGTAGGTACACTGTCCATAGACATGGGCTTATTCATATACATCCACATTCTCATCATGCATAGTTCCACCTCTATTTTGATCATATTGTTCCACCCTCATTTGTCTCTCCACCTTCCCTCTGATCACCTACCTATTTAGGCTTCCTTTTGTTCACTATCTCTTTTAAACTCCCTGTCCTTTGATCTCGCCTATCCTATTCATCCGATCCTGCTACACACTTCACTTCACTTTCTTTGTCCTAATCCTCTCCTCCCATCCCCTACACTCATAATCCCCTCTATTGTTCCTCCACTCTCAATGCCCCAGTGCACTCCCACACCTCATCAACTGTCTTTTGTTCACATGTCTCTTTCCATTTCTTGATTTATTTCTTTGATCCTCCCTACCTCTATTCTTCTCTAAGCCTTACACTCTCATCACATTTTCTTTGACTGCAGCCACTTAAGGACCCACCCATGCCTGTTTTTACCTGATTGGTCAAGCAGTCCTGACACTCACCCACTCACAGTTGCTTTCATTGTTTTGTGTCTCCGCCTCCTTTCCTCTTTCCAGCCCCCCTTCCATACATGTGTTTATGTTGGTATATATTCTGTGTTTTTTTCTGTAGTTACTGTCATTTGTGCCCTGACGAAGATTCTGCTAGGATCGAAAGCTAGGCTGTATACGACTCTCATTTTACTCAAATAACACATTTAAATTACGGGACATGCATGTCTATCACAGTCACAGGGCAACTCGCCGTGTAATGAGCTATATGAAGGCTGGTCTTTCAGGATCTCGTTTGCACACGGCACTCAAAATGTTAGTTTCAGCGATTCAGCTGAGCTACGAGATTTTGCGAGACTCTGACACCCTCTGTTGAATCAGGTGACCACTCCAATGACGTCATTTATCATGGAAGCATACAGGGGTAAGTATGACATGACACCGTAGCGTACGCACGCACTTCTGTCAATCTATTATGTTATCTTTTGTCCTATCTCAACTTTTAGAATATAATGGTCAATTCACGTGAATCAATACACGGTTGTCTCTTTGTTTAAGTTGTTGTTATATTTGTGTTTTTGTTCCCCATTTCTAACTCAAAGGTGACCTATAAGTCGTTTTGTGATAGTTTTTTTTTTTTTTTTTTTTAAGTTTATTCACGTAATGCTCGTATAGGAATTTGCTTATTCTATGCACTATTATTTATTAGTATGTTGCATGATGCATTCTACTTTTTGAATATTTGATATTGCCCCTTCGGTACTCTCATCTATGATTATTATAATTTAAACTTTATTACAACCAGTATTTTGAATGGAATTTGTATTATTATAATAATCGCAAAATCACCACTTAATATCAAGTATTGTTCGTTTATTAACTGACTATAGATATGTATTTATTATAATTTGCCTAAAGACTCAGATTGTATTACACTTACTTTTTATATTCATGCAAACTACTGTATACACTTTAAACCAATCACAATTTATATGACTTCTTTACTCATGTAATGGTGTTTATTCTTCGGTCTGTTCCCCCCCCCCCCCCCCCCCCCCCCCCCCCCCCCACCCCTATTCGTGCTCCCTATTCTCCCCAACATGTCCATCACTTTACGCTCCGATAACTGGCTATACAGGCCATTATTCAACTTTTCCACAATACTCGCTTCTAAATCATTCACTCCTCTTTCTGGTGTATATACGATTCTTTACACTAACTTAACTCATGGGAATCTACCACAGCTCTATGATGATCCCCACTTTCATCATGTCGTTCTTTCGACCAACAGGGAGGCTTAATCCAAGTCTCACTGATTCCATGGACGATTTCCGCGCCATGGACTATTGTTGTTGTTGTTCTCGTGTAATGTTTAGTGTTTTGTATTCATGTTCTTGTATGTCTGTAAGCTCCTGTAATTGTATCCTTTCTCGTACTGTATACCATTCCTCACTCTTCCTCATGTCTAATCCTATCCTCTGTTTCTGTTTCTATTCATTGTCATTCCTCTTTGGGTCCCGTGTTTTCGCTATGCAGGTATACTCGCAGGTTTCTCCGGATCAGGGCGACGGTCATGCTCATGCACATACGCATACTTTAAATTGTTTTAATGACACAATCTAATGACTTTGCTTTTAATTTGTTGAATGAAGATGAGCTTTTTGATTTATTTTATGATGATTCTGATACACAACAAAGAAGAAACAACTTTGAGCTCATAAATGATACTGATTTTAATAATGGCAATGTTATACAATATCCTTCCTCTAAATATATAACAGAACAACAATTTAAATCGTTAGAACAATTAGAAGATACATTTTCTCTTCTTCATTTAAATATAAGAAGTATTAATAAAAACTTTGAAAATTTTCGTGTACTCTTAGAGGGCTCTTCACAGAATGGCTTTTCAGTCATTGGACTTACGGAAACTTGGCTATATTATGGCACAAACACATTATACGCCCTTTCAGGATATGATTTTATAGATAATAGTAGATTGAATAGAACAGGTGGTGGGGTTGGTTTCTATATTAAACAAAATCTTGATTATTTTATTCATAATGATTTAAACTCTATGACAGAGTTTGTTGAATCTTTATTTATAGAAATTAAACAAGGGGATGACAAAAATATACTAATTGGAGTAATTTATAGACCCCCAAACTCTAATATAAATGACTTTATGGTATATATGCAAGATTTAATTAATTCACCCGCTTTAAGAAACAAGGAGTGCTATTTTGTTGGAGACTTTAATATAGATTTATCACAATGTAATACACTAAATATTCCTCAAGATTTCTTAAATATAATGTTGACTGCGTCTTTCTTGCCCCTCATTTCAAAACCTACCCGTGTAACTCAACGCTCAGCAACCCTCATTGATAATATATTTTGTAACGTTACTCCCCTACCTGAGTCGGGTATAGTTTTATCGGACATATCCGATCACTATCCCATTTATACAACATTTCCCTTTAAACATAAACATAATAGGAAAGTAAGAAATGAAAGTAAACGTAAAACAACCCCCGAAAATGTAGCTAGACTCAAGGAAGCTCTCAGTGATGCAGATTGGTCAGAAGTTTATAACCTAGAAGATACTAATCAATCATATGAGGTCTTTATGCAAACTTTGAACTCATATCTGGATCAATATATTCCTTTAACAAAAGTTAAATTAGGGCAGTATAAAAAAAAACCCAGACTTCCTTGGGTTTCAAAAACGTTATTACGGTCTATAAACCGAAAGAATAATTTATATTATATAAACAAATTAAAACGCACCGAGACTTCCCGTTTAAAATATACAACTTATAAAAATACATTAATTAAAATATCCCATTTATACAACATTTCCCTTTAAACATAAACATAATAGGAAAGTAAGAAATGAAAGTAAACGTAAAACAACCCCCGAAAATGTAGCTAGACTCAAGGAAGCTCTCAGTGATGCAGATTGGTCAGAAGTTTATAACCTAGAAGATACTAATCAATCATATGAGGTCTTTATGCAAACTTTGAACTCATATCTGGATCAATATATTCCTTTAACAAAAGTTAAATTAGGGCAGTATAAAAAAAAACCCAGACTTCCTTGGGTTTCAAAAACGTTATTACGGTCTATAAACCGAAAGAATAATTTATATTATATAAACAAATTAAAACGCACCGAGACTTCCCGTTTAAAATATACAACTTATAAAAATACATTAATTAAAATATTGCGCGCAGAAAAAAGGAAATATTATATGAATCAATTAAATTTGTTTAAATATGACATGCGTAATACGTGGAGAATTATTAATAACGCTATGAATAATTTGAAGCAACAACATAATATTACTAAAATAAATTATAATAACGTAGAAATTGATGATGATAAACTGATTCCTAACGTATTTAATACGCATTTTTCGCAGATTGGCCAGAACCTTGCTCAATCTATTCCAACTGCAAACAAAGAATTTTTTGAATATTTAGGTCCCTCAAATAATAATTCATTATTTTTGAACCCTATTGTCCGCTCCGAACTGATTGATTTAGTAAACCAAATGCAAAGTAAAAAGAGCGCTGGACACGATGGTATTGATAATGTGCTGTTAAAAAATATTATAATGTTTATAGTTGATCCCTTAGTACATATATTTAATTTATCTTTAATACACGGGGTAGTTCCTAATAGTATGAAAATAGCCAAAGTTATTCCAATTTATAAAAAGGGAGATAAAACAGATATGAATAACTATAGACCAATATCATTATTAACAACCTTTTCTAAATTATTAGAAAAAATTATGTATATTAGAACTTTAGACTTTTTGAATAGGAATACAATTTTCTCTAAATTTCAATTTGGATTTAGAAAAAAACACAGTACAACTCATGCTTTATTAACATTTATTGATAAAGTATATAAAGCCATAGATAATTATTCACACACGATAGGAGTTTTTCTAGACTTCTCTAAGGCGTTCGATACTGTTGATTATAATATACTCTTTTATAAATTACATCATTATGGAATAAGGGGTACGACATTGGATTGGTTCAAAAGTTATCTCTCAAACCGCGAGCAATTTGTTTCTTTAAATAGCCACAGATCTAATTCGCAACCATTAAGCTGCGGCGTCCCACAAGGAAGCCTCCTTGGGCCTTTACTATTTATTATATATATAAATGACTTTCAGAACTCCTCTGAATGCCTCTCATTTATTTTATTTGCTGACGATTCTAATGTATTTTTATCTCATTCTGACCCAAATGTTTTAGTTAACTATATGAATTTAGAATTGAAAAAAATACATGATTGGATAAATGCAAATAAATTATCACTTAATTTACAAAAAACTAAATACATGCTATTTAGTAATACTATAAAGCATTTACCCGACAATATTGTATTTAATAATTATATTATTGAACAAGTTATAACAATCAAATTTCTTGGAGTAACTGTAGACGACAAACTTTCTTGGGCTCCCCACATTAATAATATAAGTCGAGTGATTTCCCGAAATATTGGAGTATTGAATAAACTAAAATATTATTTTCCAACTTCAACTTTGATTACGCTATATTATACTCTAATATTACCTTACTTGAATTATGGAATACTTTTATGGGGCAACACACATTCTACGTATTTAGATAAAGTTTTACTTCTTCAAAAGAAAGCGCTGCGAGTTATTTTTAATGTCTCATTTCGAGCCCACACAAATGAACTTTTTAAAGATAATAATATTCTCAAAATTCAAGATCTTTATAGTTATCAATTAGGACAATTTATGTATAACTTTAATATTGGTAATCAACCTGACACATTTAAGCATATGTTTATTAAAAATAACACCATACATCGTTATAATACGCGTAATTCCGAAGCATATCATTTACCTCTAATTAGAACTCACTTAGCGAAATCAAATATAACATTTAGTGGTCCCAAGTTTTGGAATAATTTGAATGATTTAATAAAAGACTCCCCTAGCCTCAATCAGTTTAAAACTAAACTAAAACAACACTTATTATGTTCGTATTTAATAGACTAGGCTCATTCATAATATAAAAGAAAAATAAATCAATTAAATTTAATTAAATTATATTATATTATATTAAATAGAATTGAACTCACATGATATAGTGTGTACTAGTGCCCTGACCTGGTCAACATTGCGAAGTACCTTGGTTGGCGAGATTACTGATCCATATTCTCTATGTCATTGTCTTTGACTTTCTTTCCTCTACAACTCTTTACCTCCAAATTTTCTTTTTCTTTCTCCTTGTTTTTGTTTGTTTGTTTTTTTTTGCTTGTTTTTTTTTTTTTTTTTTTTTTTTCCCCCCTTCTTTTTTGGTTTCATTCTAAGTAGTAGTTTCCATTGGTTGTAGGTATACATTTGTATTTGTTTTAAATTTATCATCATAGGGGAGAGACTCTCTTGTAGTATTATTATTATTACTAGTAGTAGTAATAGTAGTAGTAGTAGTAGTAGTAGTAGTAGTAGTAGTAGTAGTAGTAGTAGTAGTATTAGTACATCTAGTAGTTTAAGGTAATGTAAGAGTAACTCTTGAGGGCGCTGCACACTACAAGCTTTGCTTTTTAGCAGCGCCCTCCATTTTCAACAATTATTATTTATTACTGACTTGTATTGTGTATATTATGTATTTCATGACTTCTGTAAGAATATTTTTTGTCAGTGTATCATTCTGTAAATTATACTTTTGTTGAAAATGAAATTAAATGAAATGAAAAATGAAAGAAATGAAAAAAAAAAGTGTATTCTTCAGATTCTGCTCTTCATTTTGATATATAATATGATATATTTGCGAATTTATTGCGCTTTTGATTATTTGTTATATTTAGGGTCCTGTTTTAATGAATATTGAGGCTAACTTTCGCAGTGGTATTTCCTTTTTTGGCTCCTGACCCGATTACGAATCGTATCAAAATTGTTTTTGTGTCCCGACGAAAAAAACATTCGATAGTTCATCATATCTGAAAATCTTCGAGACGCAAAAATGTTGTCACTTACTTTTTAATCATACAAAATGGACAAAATTACGAGAAAATTTGCTTTTTGCCGGAAGTTCACACCGTCACAGCCTATGAGCAGTGCCGTCATGGCTCGAAAATTCCGCATTTTGCCGTGTAATCGCCGGGCGAAAGTTGGTGCGAAGAAATGTATGTAGTCCCATTCGCCCGTTTTTGTGCTGTTTAAAAAAATATTTTCGGAGAGTGTGACAACAACAAAAATACAATGAAGTATGATAAATATGTCAGTTTATCATTTGTTTGCGGTTCAGTAACTACCATTGAAGGACTAGTTCGTGTTGAGCGGACTTCAGCCATAATTATTAAGGCAAGCGAGCTCTTTACTCTCTCTTGTTTTAATTTTGGAATGGGGGTGTGAAAACAGTCAATAAACATGATAAATAAGTCATAAATTATTAATATTATATTAAGATTAAGATTAAGAATGTAAACTGTAAGACTACTAAGATAGTAAGAATATACATCACTCTGAAACTAAAAGTACAGTGAGACTTGAAAGGTGAAACTGAAAGACTGAATCCTTTTGATTCTTGATTAATATGTGAATGCCAAACCCTACTTTTCAGTTTCATTTTTCATTCGACATTATTTAAACTTGAATTTTTACTTGAGTCTTGACAGAGTCTAAATTATCCATAATTTTAAATTATTTCTATTAATTTTACACCGTGGCAATTTTATTTGAACAAAAAATTCCTGAAATGTTGATAAAAGTACAAGTGAAAAAAGATGAAGTAATTGAATTTGAAAACAAAGGCTCTTACTCTTAGTTATAAAGTAAATTGAAAAGAGGCCCCCAAAAGGCAAAAACAACAGATTTATCAAACAACGAGTGAATATGTGATGACAATATTGCCCTTGGATCTGGCTATGTATTATCGCCCCTGGCTCTGCTCGACTTAACTACATTATTCTGTTACCCATATTATTTTGTTCCTTTTCAGGTTTGTTGTGGCAGCTCCCTGTATTCCTGAGACAGTTCTGGAAACGTCGGTCCCCCACGCCCACCAACTCACCCAGCTACCCAACCATCTACAATTCTACATAAACAGGCATGTCATGATGATGGCTCACTTCACAGTGCTCCACAGTTGGTGAGGATATATAATTTGTAAACAATATTTATTACAAAATAATTGTTCACTATATTGATCAGGTTTCATATTATATATATTATTAAGTATACTGATGAATGGACATTTGAAATTGGAGTTTAAGCCAATTACAACCAATGGTTACCCCAGCTACCCAATCATCGTAACATGCAGGTCGTGATATTTGCTCACCCTTAGGATAAGTATATATATGATTTTTAAGCAATAGTTAATCATGTATGACTTTTTTTTGTGTGTATATGTTTGTGTAGAGAAGGGTTTGAGTGATGCAATGTACAATAAGGCATTGTTAGTTTGTTTCCATTGATAATTTGCTGAATTACATAGTACATTTTACTGAAATGCTAGGCTCAATAAAAAATAATGTATTCTGAAATCTGAATTACATTATGTTAATTATTTCCTCTTTCTATATTAGGATATGAGGATGCAACTTCCTCCCACCTCGGCCTCCAGTTTCGCAGCTCTACCATGTCTACTGCTGGGACAGCTCCTTCGCCCGCCTCGATCTCCAGATGTGCAGCTCTACTGGGACAGCTCCTTCACACCGCCTCCTACACCTCGGCAGAATTTAAATGGTTTGTCGTGTCCAGGTTCGCTGGAGTAAAGAAACGCTCCCCCCCCCCCCTAAATCTACAGAGGGCCAGCGCTTCTGGTGCTCTACGACCACCTACAGAAGCCCCCGAACTTGCACTTGTGTGTGTGCTATATATTTTTTTTTAATATTTTATATGATACGATACTTACCATCTACTACGACACACATATGTGATGTAACTTGTAGCTAGATGAAAATGATGATTTGTAGCTCATTTCCCATGTAAAAATCGGCAATTTAACGACAGATCTGACGCGTTAGTGTTTTTTTCCGTACCACGAAACGCGTCAGATCTGCTGTTTAATTGGAATAGGCGGGCGACTTAAATGGAAACCAAAGCGCGATCATCTTTCGATCAAAAGTCGCGCTACGACACGGAAAGAAGTCAGGCTGGTGCCGAAATCACAGATTTTACATGGGAAATGAGCTACATCATAATTTTCATCTAGTGGCAAGTTACATCTAACACATATTTGTTTTGGAGTAGATGGTAAGTATTGTATCATATATAATATATTTCAACAAAATATAGTGCACACAAAAGTCCAAGTTTGGGGGCTTCTGTAGGTGAACTTATTCGCCATAAATTTCCAGACATAGACCCAAATAAATGTATTTGTAATGCTTGCTGACAAAAGCATACAAAGTAATTGATAGAATAACATTACACTCCTGAAAAAAAAACACCCCCAAGAGAACTGTGATTGAGAAAACAAAACATGGAATCACTTTTGTTATTTGTTATACATGTTTGTTTTCTTTATGTTATCAATTGGCTTGTGATTTTTATGAAATTAAAAAAAATTATATTCACAACATTTGTACAACCCTGATTTATTTTTTCTGAATACTGATAATAGGATTTATTGTGATTTTGAAGTGATCATCACAATGGCTTTGATGAATCCATGATGGTGGCGATGATGATGCCGATGATGATCGTGACGATGAAGAGGATTTACGGTGGTGATGACAAATGGTGATGATAATGTTGATGATGTTGATAATGTTGATAATAACTGTGATGATGAAGATGTTGTTGACAATGTTGTTCATGATGATGCCGACGATGATCGTGACCATGAAGATGATTTACGGTGGTGATGATAATGGTGATGATGTTGACGGTGATGATAATGTTGATAATAATTGTGAGGATGAAGATGTTGACAATGTTGATCGTGATGACAATGTTCATGACGATGATGATGATGAATCCGAAGCATGATGATGGTAATGAAGATGATGCTAATTTGTAATTATGATGTTGATGGTGATGATGATGCTGATAATTATGATGATCACGATGGTAATGTTGATGGTGTTGACAATGGTGACGATGTCAATAATGATGTCAATGATAAATAAGTCGTCAGCTGTTTATGTCAGTAAAGTTCATTGCTGTTACTATAATCTCCCCCTTTTTTCGCCATACAGTTATCACCATCAACATCATCTCATCATTATATCAATGATGAGATGATGTTGATGGTGATGATAACTTTATTAACATACACAGCTGACGACTTTTGGGGAGTAATTTGACACCCGGTACCAAAAATATGAACAAAATTATATATAAACAAAAAATAATGAGCCTGGTATGGTTTTGTAAGAAAGATCACTAATACACAACTAAGTCTTATATACTTCTTTGAAATAAATGTTATGTAATAGGGTGTCAAATTGCATCACATGCCCACAAAATATAGTTCATAATTTATGACATGTCATGCCTTTTCAAATACCTCATTTACAACCATATCACCTTCCTATGATTTTATTAAAAAAATATGTAGGTAACTGAAGTACAAATTCCACTCTGTACCTAAAATGCTCAGCATTTTGTGGTACTATACTATACACAGATTTTCAGCAGTTTATGAGTTAATAAATAACTAAATCTACCTTTAGCTACCAATTTAGGCTTAGTCACAGTGTGTAATTATTATCATTATTATTTTCTTCGGGAATTATTTACATAAAAACAACACAATAAATACAGAATAATAAGTTGAATGCAGGTGCAGGACCACCATAACTTTTATCTGAATGAATCAACCGCATGTATATACGAATAAAATGCATCAAACAAGGTTCGATTCCTGTTTTCCAATCATTCGCATATATACGCCGACACGATCACAAATGAAACCTCAACAAAGTGTATACGTGGGACTAATAGCACATCGACGCGGTGTGCTCTATACATGGGACTAAGCAGACCGTGTGAGCGCGGATGCGTCACTCAGAACGTTGACCAATCAGAGCGCGCAATTTACGATCTGGCGATCTCCGGTAAAATGTTTGTCTTCGTGGATGACATCGAGGCATATTTTGTTGGCTCCTGACCCGATTATCAAATGAATAAAATAAGCAAGTACATAATCTGAAAGAATATTAATTACGCTTTACGATGATTATAAAATCATTTAGACGCAAAAATTGTAAGATGTATAGTTTGGTCTCTGAATTTTCTCAAACTGTCAAGGAAAAGTCATCATTTTTGAGCCTGTATTTGCCCAATATTTTAATGTAAAATGAAAAAATAAATGGCATTGACGAAAAATTGATAGTTTCCTCTCAAATATGATACCAAATTTGTAATGTTTAAATGGATTTTAGCCACTGTAATGATAAAAAGAAAACCCCTCTGCACAGCTTATCATATTACACGCCGCGCACTTCATATGAATACGACTTGAATGATTAGAGCGTGCACGGTTGGAGTCGCGATTTGACTGATCATCCCCAATCATGAAGCAGCTACGTTTTAAACACAATTTCCCAAGCTTTAACATGATACCAATATCAACATATATATGTTTAGAACTGTGGATTTATAAGCTATTAAAGTCCGGTTTCGTTTATTTTGACTCGCACTGTATATCATATATGTGGGGTTTAGTTACGGTTCCGTATTATGGCGTAAATGTGTAATCTGAATGAACACCACAACCACAAAACAACAACAACATCATCATCAACAACAACAACAACCCCATCCATACGTGCTCGTATTCATGAAAGCCCGCTAGCTTAGTTCCTTGCTAAGTCTATTTTGGATGACGTAGCTAAGAATTAAACACAAGATATTTTAGTTGCTAAGCAAGGTTAACTTAGTGGGTACCTAAGGCCTACCCAGTTGACTCTAGTTGGGGACTAGGAAAACTGTCTGTTGCTCAATAAACTGCACATCAAAAATACACTTAGCAAGGAACTATAACTAAGCTAGCGGGGTTTCATGAATATGGGGCCAGGTCTATACCATTCTGGCATTTTATCATTCTTGAATTTGACAATATTTTGAAAAGTCAGAGAGGTGGGTTTGGAATAGATTCTACTTGATGTTATGTGCCATGCACAGTCTCCGCATTAACATGTTTACCAACACTTTTTATATTGCATAGAGGTGTGGTTCTTGAGAATCAATAAACTTAACGTTTATCCAACATATTGAGTAACTTATTCAATATTATCACCAGATTGGCCCGCTGAATCGGCACATCACAAATAATCGGAGCCATTGGGCTAAAAGTCGGCAAAGCTCGAGAGGTTGCATACATGTACATCATAGATTATACAGGGTGGCCCAAAAAACTAAACGGGGCACTTCCCAAAATATGATAACGAAATAATTATGTCCATCGGATAGGGTGTCTTTTACAATAAAAACGATACCACGAACAGTCATTTTGGTCGTGTAGTTTGTGTGTTAGGGCGCTCTGAGTGATACCATGTCCGGTTCCCATTTTTGTCAAATTTTTACTAAGTCAGTGTCTGATAAGTCGCACTTACTGCCCGTCATAGCATCGAACAACGAGCAATACGCGCGCCATTGTTAGTGTACATTCAGCTGTGTGCGGGGAGAATGGGCATAGTTGTTCGATACTATGACGGACAGTAAGTCCGATTTATCAGACACTGACTTGGTAAAAAATGACAAAAATGGAAACCTGACATGATGTCACTCACAGCGCCCTAAAACAAAAACTACACGACCAAAGTGACTATTCTTGGTATCGTTTTTCAATGGAAAAGACATCCTATCCGATGGACATAATCATTTTGTTACTTTATTTTGGAAAGTGCCCGTTCCGTTTTTTGGGCCACCCTGTATAGGTCAAGAACATTCCTTGCATATAATTTATCTTTGACTTGGAGGAAAACGACTGTATAAGGAGTAGAACGTGCGTGAAAATTATCCAATTAATAATTTCATCGCGATAGCTAAATTGTCCAAACCAGACGACCCAAATGTATACAATCAATAATGATCATGATAACACGCAGTTTTTGTATAGCGCATAATACATTGCAAATGCACGTCCCTTTGCGCATGTATGTTTACCCTGGTTTTTACTTGTCTTGTACAGTTCAAACCCGCAATCTCTTGCGCACAGCTCAACTCCCCGGTGAGCATACTAGCCAAGAGCAACTATATGATAGCATCCGGACTAATAAACACCTTACCTTACCATTTATACTCTATAGAGAGCAGCAATGTGGATAATATGTCTTGCTGAAGGACATAGTTGATGGGACATCAACATACATTTTCTTCAGTTTAAAATTTTATTTTTGTGTTTGTAATTTTTTTTTTTTTTTTTTTTTTTTTGGGGGGGGGGGGGGGTGGGTGTGCTGTAGTTATTGACTTATCCGTTTGCTTTTTAAAGCCATGTAGCCTACCCATCCTTGATGACACGAGACGATATATTCACTCTGCATTAGTTACCCCAAAAAACTATAGAATATAATACAATGTAATTTTAATGCAGCAATCAGTTTTACGTACACAATAGTAATTTGCTAAAACTTTACAAAAATAGTATAAATATATAATTTCGCCTAAGCGGTCATACCCCTCCATCACCCCCTCTCGACCCCCCCCCCCCCCCCCCTGTCTTTCTTATCCATTCCATATGTTAACTTCGTGAATTTAGCATGTTTAATGTCTTTAAAGTCCATGTTGTGCATTTTTATTCATGTTGTTTTAGATATGACATCCACTTGACATCATTGTATTAATTATATTTTCCTTGTACAAAATCAAACTTTATCTGGTTGCAATAAACTTCAATTGAATATTATTATTTTACTCGTACGATCCATTTGTAAAGCGCTTAGAGATGATTATCAATCATGTTAGGCGCTATATAAATCGAGTATATTATCTTTGTTACATATATTATTATTCTCACTTAAACTCTTCTTTACTGAGTCATTTTACATAGTGACTCTATACTGCACAAGTGTAGTGTAGAAGAAGCCAAGAATGACTTTCATCTTAATTATCATAATCATATTTAAAAATATAATCTTTCCTATCTATGAATGAAATTATCATCCCAAAATCTCGACTAATTACGTAAGCTTTTTGCCAAACAGCGTCAATGCTATGTGACATTAATACATAATTGGGAAGTTCGTATGTTATCATCATTATTTTGGATTAGTTGTGTTCTTATAACTAGTTCTAAAGAAACATGTACCAAAGGCTGATATATTATTCTAAAAAAGAAAAGAAAAATACAAAATGACCCGATGAGGTCATAAAAGGGATGACAAAATACATTTTCCCCACGTACGCAAGAATGACACGATTAGCGTTGATTATGTGATGGGAAAAGAGCGAAAGAGGAACTTCATGAACCATATTTAGGATGCACGGGCCACAACCAGCGACAATCAACACCGCACATAATATGCAGTTCAACCAGATATGAAATATTATATTCAAACATGACGCACATCTTTTTTGTTTGCTCGCACTGCTCACAACAATTAATATCCACCAACTACCCAGTGGTTGCTATTGTTAAAGGTACCTTCATTATACTCCAAAAAAGTCATACAGTCTATTGGAAAGTGTCGATATGTGGTCATTGTGTCAATGTGTACTCTCAATGCCTGTGATACGTGCATGGCAAAAGGGTATAGCTATACATAAATTATTATTCTAAATATTGTTCCGCGTTTGATGAAATAATGGATATTTTTAGATTTGCTTATAATTTTGTTTTCCATTTGATGCCACGCATGGCTGACATGCAGACAATGACTCGATTCTACCTGAAGTATCAGTGGTGTAGCGTGTGCTTACTGATTGGGAGTAGGGGGGTGGGGGCATGGGGACACATCCCCTAGTAATAGTTTGAACAAAACACAATAACAATCATTTGGAATGCAGATAATGCTCCAACCCCAACACTAATATTAATAATAATAACAATAATCCATGGGGAGCATTCTGTCAAGCGGCTCATGGGCATTGAGAAGATCATTCACATAAAGGCTTTCACCTCCTACCGGGTCCCCATTTTTACTCCTATCCTGGATAGAGAGCAGCAATAGGGGATACATTGTCTTGCTGAAGGACAAACACGGTGGGCAGGGTTCGACTCGGGATCTCACGATTGGAAAGCCCGCGCTCTACCAATCTTGCCACACCATATCCACAAGTGTAGTGCCCCCTACTCCCAATCAGTAAGCACACGCTACACCACTGATACTTCAGGTAGAATCGAGTCATTGTCTGCATGTCAGCCATGAGTGGCATCAAATGGAAACAAAAAATTATAAGCAAATCTAAAAATATCCATTATTTCATCAAACGCGGAACAATATTTAGAATAATAATTTAGATGATCGCGCAGAACGGGGACTTCAGTTCTTCACAGGCACAGTATTTACCAACATGGCCGCAGTCCAGAACTGTCGTGTTGCTGCCATCGGTAAAACGGTGTTGCTGATTCTGTTCTGTCTCTTGAAAGTGAATTACGTTCGCAGTGGTAAGCACAACTGTGGCCGTGAGAGAATTGTCACAATTCTGAAGAAGAAAAAAAAAGTATTTTTACCAAGTTTTGGTTGATGTTTTCTTTTTTCATTGAGAAGAAAGACACTGCGAAGTATAACGTTTTAAAAATACTATGATTTGAGAAATGCCATCAAAATTGGGCCTGTTTAGTACAATTGTATTCACAATAAATGTACTCATTGACATTGAGATTATATTACCTGTATGTATGTATATATTCTATAAAGTGATGTTTACAAATTCGGAAGTTGTTTGTTTGGAAATGGTTGCTCCATAACAGAGAGGTGACGTAGGTATAGGGAAACTGGCTGTGGAATAAAATTGGCTGACACTAGGCTGTAACAGTAATTTGAAGTTAGATGTTGAATGAATATTTTGGATATCGGGTGGTTGGTGAAAACATTTAATGTCTAAACAAGACAAATATAAACGTTATACATGTAGCACCTATTCATGCATGCCAATGTAGGCCCTCGTATTATAATGGGTTATAATACCAGTTTCTATCATGTATTTTAGATATTCGATTTGTGTTTAATGTGCTTGATGCACGTGAAATATAATGCATAATGTGTATTTTTGTGTGTACGTATGTGTGATTGCGTGTGTTAGTGTGTGTGTGTGTGTGTGTGTGTGTGTGTGTGTGTGTGTGTGCGTGTGTGTGTGTGTGTGTGTGTGTGTGTATGTATGTGCGTGCATGCGTTCGCCATTGTGGTATAATGTTTATTACATTTATTATTTATTTATTCTTGTCTTCTTTAGAAAAGGAAAATACAGGGCATGTGATAACAAGTAGATTCTATTTTGCATGACATAATTTTACTACTTGCCCTCGCGAAAATAGTATTTTTACCATTTTCCCCAGGGCAAATATTAAAATGAGATATCGATACTATCGATCCGCGCATTTTGCATGTATAGTATCGATTTGCGTATTCACAGCTCGCCCATTCACGTGCAGAAAATTTGTGCGATAGAGAAGTAATGCTATAGGATTACACGCAAATCGGGTGAGTTGTCGGCACGGCACAGAAGTGTATGACAGAAGCGGCAAATTTAAGATCAATATCATAACGACGATTTTAGACAGTTATCCAAGAAATGTATAATGCTGAAAATGTTTACATAATAATAATAATTTTGCATTCGCTAGGATTAATGATCATTCATGTACCTAATTGCCATGAATTAGCCTACTTAAGAAGAAAGCAAGACAGATGATGCTGAAGTCCTATGATTTCTTTTGTTGAATACAAAGGGACAGTCTTAGTTGAGGGATATAAAACAAATATACATTGGGCCGTATGCATAAAAACAAGCAATTGCTTGTGCTAGCCTTTTGCTTGAATCGGTATGCACACAAACAAGCAATTGCGTGCAAGCAAAAGTTTTTGCTTACAAGCACAAGCAATTGCTTACTGTTCGTAAGCAATTGCTAACCAACTCAAGCAATTGCTTAAAACCGTATGCATAAAACGAACCTTTTACTTGTCTTGATAAGCAATTGCTTGCGTTTTTTCAAGCACCTCCAGACCAGCTTGAGCTCTTGCTTACTAAGGACATTCGCGTTTTAGAATCAAGTTTTCATACCGTTTCCGGATGATTTAGAACTGATTACATATTTAATCAAATGGCTGTTATTTTAGACATTTATATCCATGTAGGCAATTTTGTTCATGATTTGAAAATATTTGCGTAAGAAAAATGCTGTTGCTAGGTCGGGCACGACCAGGGAAAGCTGCTATGCAAGGGACTACACGACTTTTGCATACACTACAAATCCCCTTTGTTGTCATGCAGTGC
The DNA here is from genome assembly GCA_037951105.1 of Echinarachnius parma. Lineage (NCBI taxonomy): Eukaryota > Metazoa > Echinodermata > Echinoidea > Clypeasteroida > Echinarachniidae > Echinarachnius > Echinarachnius parma. The sequence goes on from JBAMJV010010087.1 coordinate 74,768, forward strand.
GATGTTCGCACAACCGTAACGATGCTTTGTTCAACACGTAAGTTCTCGCTACCCCGAATAGCGTTTATCTCGAAATCCGATCGAAATCCCGAAAACACGCATGGAATTGTGGGATAGCTTTTAGTCATACCAACTTCCTGACTACTGCGTGGACGCGTCGTGTGCATGTGTGCGGCGCGCGGAAGGCGTTTATTTTTTCCGTAACCGGCCCGGGATCTGTATACATGTACTGCATACAAACGCATTTGAGACGTGTGGTCGATAGCTTTTAATTAATGCATTATATTTTGTGTGAGTTACGCTGATTGCATCCATTTCGAACGTGTGCGAATGATGCGCACGCGAGCCGTGACGGAAACGGAAGTGGGAGTGACGACCCGCAAAGTGGAAAAAAGTCTCGTCTCGCGAATTTCGAGATTTTCGGACCTATTTAAGATAGCGAGCTTAGGCAGTGTAAGCAAAAGGTTTCAGCACAAGCAAAAGCTTATGCATACGAAATTAAGCAATTTCTTGAACTTGATCTTTTGCTTGACAAGCTCTTGCTTGTGCTTGAACTTGAAGCAATTGCTTATAAGCAATTGCTACGTTTTATGCATACGGCCCATTGCCTTGGTTCGAGCCCGGTTCGAGGCACCATTTGAATAATTATATGGGCCTTCGGTAACTTCACTACCCAGCCCCTCAGAAAATAGTACTATTGAAGTTACCTCAGAGCCCATAGTTTCAACTAGAGCCTCTCAACATCTCAAGGCATAATATATTTGTATACTATGGGCTCTGAGGTAACTTCAATACTACTATTTTCAGAGGGGCGCAGCCCCGAAGAAAATAGTAGAATTAAAGGGACTTAGTAACATTGTCCAAATCCTCAAAATAAAATTTTCATTCTAGCGGTTCCCTCATACCTTGTTGTTTTCGTATTAACAATAAAATCATGGGACAGGTTTCGGTTTCTCAAATTTCCCTTTCGTTACAAAGATATGTACGATCGAAGTATTCAGATAAGAAAAACTCCTGGCGAGTTTTTCTTCTGTGTACAAAGTGAGTGCTGTGACTAGGGGCGTCGATCACGGGGGGGGGGGGGGGATGGGGGGATATATCCCCCCCAATATTTGAGGTGGGGGGGATGGCCTGTATTATCATCCCCCCAATATTTGGGAGGGTAAAAAAAAAAAAAAAAAAAAAGTATACTGGCGCATGTAATTGTGGAAGAGGCTACTATCGTATGTCTTATGTTAGAAAGTCCTTACTCATTCCTCCATAAGCAAAAGAAGTGCGATCCGCCCTTTGGTTTTCTGCAAACTTGATTTCATTAATTGTGTTTAACACGGTAACTCAGAAACAGTTTATAAAACGTGAAATTGATGCCTTAGGTATGCTCCAGATTGCACAATTTCAAGCCCCAAAATGCAAAAGCTTCCTACCGTGGGAGGGGGGACACCCCCCTCCCACACCCATCCCCCCCCCCCCCCCCCCCCCCCCCCAGGCGCGGATCTACGGGGGGGGGGGGGGGGGGGTTAGGGGGTTTAAACCCCCCCTTGGGCTGCCAAGTGAAAATGTGATGTGCATAGACAAACTCCATCATTGGTTTAACCCCCCCCCCCCCCCCCTTGGGCTGCCAAGTGAAAGTGTGATGTGCATAGAAAAACGCCATCAATGGCCCGTATTCACAAAGGAGGTTTGTACAGTCCATGGTCTAAACCCCGGTTTACATCTATGGAATGCCAATTGTAAACTGATGGAGAGAGAATGTGTACCATCACATTGTTAACAAGTAAGGAATTTACATTCTCTCTCCATCTCTTACAATGGCATTCCATAGATGTAAACCGGGGTTTAGACCATGGACTGTACAAACCTCCTTTGTGAATACGGGCCATTGTGTCCAGACCCACACAGTATCCGTATCGTCATTGGGTCAAACCCCCCCCCCCTTAGCAAAATAGCCCCCCAAAATCGCCTCGCCGCTACGCGGCTCGTGGACGATGCTCCGCATCGTCATTGGGTCAAACCCCCCCCCCCCCCCCCCTTAGCAAAATAGCCACACAAAAAATCGCCCTCGCCGGGGTTTAGACCATGGACTGTACAAACCTCCTTTGTGAATACGGGCCATTGTGTCCAGACCCACACAGTATCCGTATCGTCATTGGGTCAAACCCCCCCCCCCCCCCCACCTTAGCAAAATAGCCCCCAAAAATCGCCTCGCCGCTACGCGGCTCGTGGACGATGCTCCGCATCGTCATTGGGTCAAACCCCCCCCCCCCCTTAGCAAAATAGCCACACAAAAAATCGCCTCGCCGCTACGCGGCTCGTGGACGATGCTCCGCATCGTCATTGGGTCAAACCCCCCTCTTAGCAAAATAGCCACAAAAAAAACGTGGGCAAAATTTGGGTATCGTACGTGGTGAGTACCGACTCAGTACGGATTTGGGAGCACGCAGACACGACGCAGCACTTTTAGTGCACGAGGAACTTTCGCTGCGTTCGCTGCGTTCTACAGCCAATGAGCGCACGTTCGTGCTGCGCACGTGATAAGTGCGTGGTCCGTGCTTACTCGGCACTTCCCCAGTTCAACTGTCCAATGAGCACGCAGAACTCACGTGGACCGTACCGAGTAAGCACGTGCTCCGCACTTACAACGCACGTAGTGCGCACTGATTTCTGCAGTATAATATGAGCAGAAAAGGTTGCTCGCACTTGCACGCACTCAGTGAGTAAGGACACCGTACGTGAGCAGCACGTGTAAGTACGGCCTCCGTACGATAACGTGGCAACCGCACGGAGACCGTACGTTGTAAGCACGTTGTAAGCACGTTGTAAGCACGTACAACGCACTTACCACGTGCGCAACGTACGATGCACGCAACCGCTCACGGCCAGGCGTGGCGTGCGGGCCACGCACTTACACCGTGCGTTGACGGTAGTACTCTCTCCCTGCTCTTGCCACTCCCTCCCCACGTTTTCAGAAAAAAGTAGCGGCCGTGGCCTCCCCAAAAAACGTACGGACTAAAAACACGCATGGTGGGTTGTGACCAGGGCTTAAGCGGTGGTCACAACCCGCCGTACTTGCAAGTGCGTGCTGTCTACTTGCAAAAACGTGGGCAAAATTTGGGTATCCGTACGTGGTGAGTACCGCCTAAGTACGGATTTGGGAGCACGCAGACACTCCGTAGCACTTTTAGTGCACGAGGAACTTTCGCTGCGTTCGGGCTGCGGTCGGGCTACCGATTTCACCCCCCCCCCCCCCCCAGTACGGGTCACGCGCGTGCCCTCTACGCCAATGAGCGCACGTGCGTGCTGCGCACGTGATAAGTGCGTGGTCCGTGCTTACTCGGCACTTCCCCAGTTCAACTGTCCAATGAGCACGCAGAACTCACGTGGACCGTACCGAGTAAGCACGTACTCCGCACTAACAACGCACGTTGTGCGCACTAATTTCTGCAGTATAATATGAGCAGAAAAGGTTGTTCGCACTTGCACGCACTTACAACGTACGTGAGTAGCACGTGTAAGTACGGCCTCCGTACGATAACGTGGCAATCGCACAGAGATCGTACGTTGTAAGCACGTTGTAAGCACGTACAACTCACTTACCACGTGCGCAACGTACGATGCACGCAACCGCTTACGGCCAGGCGTGGCGTGCGGGCCACGTACTTACACCGTGCGTTGACGTACTCCCTCCCTGCTCTTGCCACTCCCTCCCCACGTTTTCAGAAAAACGTGGCGGCCGTGGCCTCCCCAAAAAACGTACGGACTAAAAACACGCACGGTGGGTTGTGACCAGGGCTTAAACGGTGGTATTCACCAAAGCTTGCTAAATATCCGTTATGCTAGGTTTACACCATGTCCCCGGCGGCCACGGCAGCCCCGTTTCAGGCCACCGTGGACAAAACGGGATGGACGTGAGACAACGTGGGGGGACGGAATGGGCAAACGTGACTGCCGTGTATGCCGGGCCAGATTTTTAAACTGTCAACGAATTTGCCACGGCAACCTAGCAGGCCGTAGTAAAACGGGGTGAACGCAACAAAACGTGACAGGCCGTAACAAAACTTGGAGGCTGTCCGTAGTAGGACGGGAAGACATTCCCGTCCTATTACGGACAGCCTCCAAGTTTTGTTACGGCCTATTACGTACTGTCACGTTTTGTTGCGTTCACCCCGTTTTACTTTGGCCTGCTAGGGTTCTCATCCGCACCGTGACTGCCGTGGCAATTTTTTTGACAGTTTAAAAATCTGGCCCGGCATCCACGGCAAATGCGGCCTATCACGTTTGCCCATTCCGTCCCCCCGCGTTGTCTCACGTCCATCCCGTTTTGTCCACGGTGGCCTGAAACGGGGCTGCCGTGGCCGCCGGGAACATGGTGTAAACGCACCATCAGTGGGGGGAAGGGGCTCTTCCCCCCACGGCCCGTCACGGATACCGTGGTAGACCATGATAGACCGTGAGAAAACTTGGCAAGACCTAACAAAACTTGAATACAGAGGACAAATTTGTCAAAATCTCACGGCTCACTACGTTTTGGGCAAACGGGGCTGCCGTGGCCGCCGGGGACATGGTGTAAACCTAGCATTAAGGGCCCGTTACACATTCACGGTGCCAGCACGGATGACCACGGATTGACGGTCCGGGGTACTCCCAGTTGGGTCCGGGATGCTCCGTGTTGCCTCCGGCGTCCTCCGTGTTGCCTCCGGCGTCATCCTTGGGCGCAGCAGGGAAATTAAACCTGCTTAATTTTCACCGGGAGCTCCGTGTTGAGACCGGCCAAAATTCTATTGTTCAGCTCATCCGTGTTGACTCCGTGTTGCTTCCTTGCTTATCCGTATATACACCGTGTTCGTATACCGTACTTATCCGTGTTGACACCGTACTTGTACCGTACTGACACCGGCCCTCCGTGCCCCACGTGTTGGCACCGTGAATATGTAACGGGCCCGGCCTTTACACCCGTATCAAAATGTCTAGTAGGGTTGTTAACCCTAAATAGCCCGGGTGGGGGGGGGGGGGGGTAAATTGCCCCCCCTCGATATTTTTCGCGATAATTTGTTTACGCAAAAACATCTTGCGCTGAAATTTCATGACTTTTTACTTTTGGGTCTTGCGCATCTTTTAAAATTTTTGAAAATCGGACCTACCGTGACTTTTTGTCTATGCATGTCAGCCCGAAAATCGCTAAATTTCGTGATTTGTGTACAAAACATATGGAAATATCAGTTTTCATAAAAAGAGATATAACATTGGTTATTTGGTCTTGTTTATATTTTAGGTGTTTGTTTTGGGGTTCAAAGTAGTTGATTTATGGTTAAAAATAAAATAAACAACAAAAACAATAAAATACATCAGCTAAACAAACAAAGAAATACATAAGAAATTATAAAAACAATAGAAAACATAAGGAATAACCAAGTTCTTCCAAATGTTGTTGATGTATTATTATTCCTAATGGTCTAAAGAACATATGTAGTGAAAACAAATTAAAATTACCATAGTATTCTATACACTTCACTAAATGTGCATGCACATTTTCACGGCGAACGGCCGCTTCGCGGCCGAGATCTTAAGGGGGGCCAAATTAGCCCCCCCCCCCCCCCGGGCTATGCATTTTCAAAATAGCCCGGGCTGTACAGGGTGGCCCAACAAAACCGGAACGGGGCACTTCCCAAAATATAGTACCAAACTATATATGTCCAGCAGATAGGGTGTATTTTCCAATGAAAAACGATACCAAGAACAGTCATTTTGGTCGTGTAGTTTTTGTTTTAGGACGCTGTGAGTGAGACCATGTCCGGTGCCAATTTTTGTCAATTTTTACCTAGTCAGGGCCAGTAAAACCGCACTCACTGTCCGTAATACCATGCCCATTATCTCGGCACACGGCTGAGTGCACACTGTCAAAGGCGCGCTGTGTTAAACGCTATGAAAGGCGGTGCGTGCGGTTTTACTGGCCCTGACTAGGTAAAAATTGACAAAAAACGGTACCTGACATCATTTGATTTGATTTGATTTGATTTGAATTTATGTCCATATTTCACAAATAAATTTTGAACAAGTAATTATACAAATAAACAATACATTCAAAAACGAAATACAATTAAATAAATGAATTGAAGACTAAAATACAATACAATATTACATAATCAACAATTTGTTTGTAATTAACATAACGTGAAATATGGGGGAACCATATGGGGTAATTGTGTCTAATCAATATTAATCAATAAAAATGTAATGAAAGAAAACGAACAAGGTAAGAACAAAAAAAGAATAAAAGAAAACAAAAAAGACGACAAGGTGCCATGCCAAATATCAACTTTTGTTAAACCACTATAAACAAAAAATTAAAAATATTACAAGGGTATTACAATCGATCCAACCGAATAAGAATACAACAATAGAAACTTACTTATAAAAGAACAATAATGTTATATAAATTAATGAATCTTAACTAAACAGTAATTATTTCGAGTACTTAAGCAATAATAATAATTTTAATACGTTTAAATACACGGAGAGAGGGGCTTGTAGTAATTTCGTTTGGAAAATCATTCCAAAATTTTGGACCAGAAAATAAGATTGTTTTTTGGGCAAATAGAGTACGCGTTCGTGGTAAATGAAAGGAACCACTCTGCCAAGTAGGGTAAGTATGAAAATAATTATGCTTTTTAAATATTATCATAAAACTTTCAGGAAGTTCATTATTGGACAATTTATACATAAATATCCCAACATTATACAAATATAAGTCAGTTAGTTTTAATACTCTATTTGAATAAAATAATTCTGTTGTGTGGGCATAGAAACCTGTTTTTATTAACAATTCTAATGGCTCGCTTTTGTATTTTAACTAATTTATCAAGTAATAATAATGAACTATTGCCCCATGCTAAAATCCCATAATACATGTATGATAGTATTAATGTTCCAAAGAGGGTATGTAAAACAGTAGTAGGAAAAAAACTCCTTAACCTATATAAAATCATGTCACTCACAGCGCCCTAGAACAAAAACCACTCAACCAAAATGGCTGTTCTTGGTATCGTTGTTCATTGGAAAAGATACCCTATCCGTTGGACATAATAATTGTGTTGCTGTATTTTGAAAAGTGCCCCGTTCCGTTTTTTGGGGGCCACCCTGTATAGGGTTAAGGGCCAAAAATATGGGTGTTCACTGCAATTTGAGGTACGATTGTTTTACTTGGCACACATATTCCTTGGATCAAAAGAAGAAAATTCATCCAAAGAGACACTCTGTATCTATGCAAATTTGGCCTAATTTCCATAATTTATGCAAATTTATTCATGGGAATGGGATATTCTATGAAAATTGTGTTTTTATTAAGATATTTGAGAGAGAACATATTCCTTGGATCAAAAGAAGAAAATTCATCCAAAGAGACACTCTGTATCTATGCAAATTTGGCCTAATTTCCATAATTTATGCAAATTTATTCATGGGAATGGGATATTCTATGAAAATTGTGTTTTTATTGACATATTTGAGAGAACATATTCCTTGGATCAAAAGAAGAAAATTTATCCAAAGGGACACTCTGTATCTATGCAAATTTGGCATAATTTCCATAATTTATTCAAATTTATTCATGGGAATGGGATATTCTATGAAAATTGTGTTTTTATTAAGATATTTGAGAGAGAACATATTCCTTGGATTAAAAGAAGAAAATTCATCGAAAATGACACTCTGTATCTATGCAAATGAGGCCTAATTTCCATTATTTATGCAAATGTATTCATGGGAATGGGATATTCTATGAAAATTGTGTTTTCATTGAGATAATTCATAGTATTTCATGTATATTCATAAATAATGTTTCAATAAAGACGATACTTTCTTTAGATATCACATTTATGAGCACTAATGCAAAAATTATGCAAATCGGCATTGATACGGTGTGTCTTTTTAAATATATCTGTATTGTAATGTATCCAAGGGAAGGGTATAAATTGGATTCTATTAGCTATGAACTAATACAATTAGACATATCGCACAAGTCTGTGACATTCATATTCAGAAACTGGGTAAATATGTAAATTTTAACATTGCTGCAGGTGGCCATCTTGGATTTGAGTCAAGACAAAACTTCATCCAAGACTGGCTATAATCAGCTAGAGTAATTTGTAGGCGTTATTTAACTTGATTTTATATATTTGTATACGTTCAGATGTCAAATTTTTAAATGAAGGCGACAATTTCTTAAGATATCACATTTGTGAGCACTAATGCATAAGTTATGCAAATTATGCGTAATTGGCAGTGATAGTATACAGTGTGCCATCTTGCAATTGAGGGGCTAGATGGCCACCAAAGGTTAAAATACTCTGCTAGATTGATTCACTGGCCTTGTTATACCCAGGTCATTTATTTTCAAATGTTATTCTCTAAAATATCTCAATAAAAAACACAATTTTCTTGAAATATCCCCTTCCCATGAATAAATTAGCATGAATTGTGGAAATTAGGCCTAATTTGCATAGATACAGAGTGTCTCTTTGGATGATTTTTCTTCTTTTGATCCAAGGAATATGTTCTCTTTCAAATATTTCAATAAAAACACCATTTTCATGGAATATCCCATTTCCATGAATAAATTTGCATAAATTATGGAAATTAGGACTAATTTGCATAGATACAGAGTGTCTCTTTGGATGAATTTTCTTCTTTTAATCCAAGGAATATTTGTGCCAAGTAAAAGAATCGTACCCCAAAATGCAGTCACGGACCCCTTTACAACCCTACTAGTCAGGGAAAGCACTAGCAAGCTACAATCAGCGCGATGTGCATTATCACTGCGCCCGTTTTGATGGTACACGTTCGTTGAAACTGACTGATCTTACAATTCGGAGAAGCGTTTCCTTTGTAGCAGTGGCGTAAATATTTTCGCCTGACAAGCAAACCAACAATTATCTACCTGTTCATATTGATGAAAATGACTAATTCAACAATACAAATTACACGGTTTTAGCCAAAAATTATCCGTGTATACCTTTACAATGCATGCTTTTTTTTTGTTGGGGGTGGGGGGGGCCATCTCACCTCACTTTTTGGGCATGAGTCCTCCCCCCCACCCCCCCCCCCCCCCCCCCACACACACACACCTATATGCTGTTGCTCTATCTGGTCGTTATCATTCACCTGAACTAGTTGTGTGACTGCTCAGTTACCAGAGCCCACCACAAGTAGGTTGAAAACTTCCACCCCAATCATGATGATGATGATAATGACCATGGCGCTAATGATTAAGATGATGATGATAATGATGGTGATGATGATGATGATGACGATGATGACGATAATGATGATGACGATGGTGATGATGATGATGACGATGATGACGATAATGATGATGACGATGGTGATGATGATATTAAATGATGACAATACTGCCGATCTTTACAGTATGATACCGTATTGTAACTTGCTTTAACAGTTCCAAGCGATGGAGACGTTCGTCTACGAGGCGGTAGCAATGTCAATGAGGGTACCGTCGAGGTGTTCTACGAGGGAGCCTGGGGAACGATTTGTGATGATGGGTGGGATGACAACGATGCAAGGGTTGTATGTCGGCAACTGGGATATCTTTCCGGGTACTTCGAAGCGGTCGTATCTGCCTCCTTCGGTCCAGGGTCTGGGCGAATTCTTCTGGATGACGTAGCGTGTACAGGTTGGGAGGACACCATCGATAATTGCCCTTCGAGCGGCTGGAACAACCACAATTGTGTCCACTCTGAAGACGCCGGTGTAATATGTGGTGAGCTTATAGCAGACATTCCGGATTATAATACCACTATGCCAATGCTCTGAATATGCCCTAATATTAAATAACCTTTTTAATTCATGTAAGGGTAATAATTGTATTAATTCCATTCAATTAGTCCTGTCTGGTTTTATTCGACGAACTATGTCCGTGATTGATGTATTTGACGGAAAAGGTATACATATAAATATGAATGTAACATTACAAAATATACTTGAGTATTGGTTCATCCTAAAATGTCCTTTGTGCGGGTTTTGGTTGGTTTTGAATCCATTTTAAATTATCTTTCATAAAACCTCTGAAATGAGAATCATTACCCTTCAAATGATCAAATAGTTGTGAAATTTCATTTCAAAATCATTTCTAACAAGTCTCATTTGCTGTGAGGATAGACGACATTTTCCGTCGTGCTGCAAAAAATAAAATAGAGCTATTTATAAATCCTACACTTTAACACAAATATACCTTTAAAATTGTTTTTAATAATCTCTCAACAAATAATCAAACATCAAATTCACATTTTTAACTTGAAAAATCGTTTATACTTTCAGTTGCCTGGATGGCACCCTCTGTAACGTAGACCTGATGCTTTGACGTTTACTACCATTCAAGCTCGATTGAATTGTAACTATTTGTTTTAATGATAACTTACTAGTTTGAATTACTAAAATTCATTTTACCAATACTGTAGTATCCCTTCATGAGCTTGTTTAGCATCATAATTATACACATATCAACGACAACACAAGGAAATGCCGAACAAAGAAAATGATACATTTGACGGAAAACATTGAGAAACAATTTTAAAAGTATATAATATTGATCATAAGTATACGCAAAGATGAACGTTTCGGATATGTATATTACAGTTTGTATGTCGCACTTTTTCCTCCTTATGTATTATTGCTTATTATAGGTGCTCTTCCCCAGACAATACTAATTGACATCTAGCCTTTGCGTATGTTGCTGCGTATTGCTGCGCTAGACGGGGTATATCAATACGCAGCCTTACCCCGCAATACGCAGCGATTTTTAAGTTTGCAGTCACACTATTGCGTATGTAGCTCGTATGCCGCTCGTATATAGACTGCCTACGGTTGCCTATGGTTGCCTATTGTCACGCTTTAGCTTGCTGTTGCTCGAAGCATTACGATTCAATACGCGGTGTGCTCGCCACATTGCGTATGGAACTCGTTCTTTGCTCGCTTGCCGCTCGCTAGCCGCTCGCACCAGTTGGTATCGTTGCGTCTCACTGCGTATTCGCTCGCTTTAGCTCGACTGCCGTTCGTACTGTTGCGTGCCAACTCGATCTGAAGCGTATCAGCTCGTTCGGGCTGAGGCGGTATATAAAAACTGGTCAGTTTACGGGTCCTGCTAGGCAGCCAATCGTAGTGCTAGCGAGCTAAAGCGAGCGGGAACCAGCGAGAGCGAGCTAAAGCGAAAGGCGCACGAGCTAGACTCGCAGCATAGCGAGTGGCACACGAGCGAGACTCGCAGCAAAGCGAGCGGCCATCGCAGTGATTCGTGTTGCTAGGAGCGGTGTGCGAGCAACAGCGCAACAATATGCGCAATCATGCGAACGACAACGAGCTACAGCGAGGTAAATCGTGTGGGAAACGCAGCTATACGCAGTGACACGCGCTCCAAAAAATGAGTTGCGAATGATTGCGTATACCTGCGCTAAGGTCACTCGCTGTCGCTCGCTGTTGCTCGCATTCACTGGTTGTCACTCGCTCCCGCTCGTATGCAATTTGACATTGCGTTTGCTTGCGAGAGTTTAGCAAATTTTAAAACATGCGAGCGACATACGCAGGCCCCTGCGCTAGTCTGCGTATTGAGTACGTAGTGAGCTCGCATCATTGCGCTTTATTGGGTGTATCTGCGTATGTCTGCGTTCGAGCAATACGCAGCAATACGCAAGCCCAATACGCAAAGGTGTGACCGAGGCAAATTTCCAGTTAATAACTGTTCAATGCACTATACAACCTCTCCAATCTACAACACAAATTTATGTTTTTACATTTCTCTTGAATAAAATCTACTGTGGGGAACAACCTTAATTCTGCTGGCAGACTATCCCACAACAACAACAACTCCTTATTTATGGTCTACACGTCCATATTATCCCTATTTTAATGTGAGACTCGCGGGAGGATCATCACCGTACGAAGGGCGCGTCGAAGTCTTCTACCAGGGCATGTGGGGAACGGTGTGCGATGACTCCTGGGATGACGACGATGCCAGTGTTGTATGTCGGCAACTGGGGTATTGGTCCGGGTCCTCCAGAGCGGTCTCATCTGCCTACTTCGGACCGGGGTCTGGGTCAATTCTTCTGGACGAGGTGCAGTGCTCCGGTTGGGAGTACGACCTACAGACCTGCCCTTCGAGTGCCTGGTACAGCAATGATTGCAGCCATCGTGAGGACGCAGGTGTAAGATGCGGTGAGCTAGGAATGCATTACAGATAAGCTTTTGGTGGATAATACAAACGTAGATCATGAGCATAATTAACGTGATATTAACCGTAATTATACAATATCAGTTAAAACATAGAAGCGTTTCTCAGGAAAGACAATACTCTATCTACCTAGAGGATTTGTACTGAAATTGGAAGAAGGAGGCGTTCAGAAGACGTTGAGAATGGAGATAATATGGGATTCGCTTTAATGTCAGAATGAATGATGCATTTCCTTTGTGATGCGTTTCGTTGTAGTGTAGTATTAATGAGTAGTCGAAGTAGTAGAAGTAAAAGTAGTAGTAGTAGTAGTAGTAGTAGTAGTAGTAGTACTACTACTAGTAGTAGTAGAAGAAGTAGAAGTAGTAGTAGTAGCAGCAGCAGCATGATAAACAATAGCAGCAGCAGCAGCAGTAGCAGTAGCAGTAGTAGTAGTAGTAGTAGTAGTAGTAGTAGTAGTAGTAGTAGTAGTAGTAGTAGTAGTAGTAGTAGTAGTAGTAG
>JBAMJV010010087.1:92500-97506 GCA_037951105.1 Echinarachnius parma
TTTCCTTCGTGGTGATTGTCATCGGGATTGTAGCGGTCTGCGTGGTCGTTTCCCGGAAGTCGGTGTCACGGAATTCAGCCAGAGCCCCTCAAGGCCAGACGATTCCTACAAACGTGTACCAACCACCCGCTCTGGTAAGCGGACAACAAGGCCACGCAGGGGTCGCAAACCCATCATACCTTCCATATCCCCCCAATGCCCCTCTCCAGATGTTCCCGGCCAACTCATCTGTGATGTACACAACCACCCCTCCACCTGTAATGACATCCACTATTCCTCAACCAAACGCAGCGACTGATCACGGCCTTGAAACCTCGAATCCTCCGGCCTATCCGCAACTCCACTATGCATCTGCACCTGAGATGCCAACTACTCTTCCTCAGCCGACCGCAGCGACTGGTGGGGGCCTCGCAACCGCAGATCCTCCGACGTATCAGGAACTCCAGTCTCCCTCTACGACCCAGTCTGGTCAGGAGTCCAGCTATCAAGAGCTCGGGAAGGCGGAAGGCGGAATTTCGTACCAAGGACTTTCCTCGTTCTGATCGATCTGGCCTTCTTGCGCCTAGTATTGCATACAAAGTTGCGGTCAAATTGATAAAACCGTAGAATCAAGTACAAATCAAAAATCCCCGCATTGATTTTGAACCGATCAGATTTACGTATCAACGCACATTGTTATACATGCGGTTTTAACTACAGTCGCATTTATTTTATTTTCTCATGGAAGTATAAATCCACTTGTCATTGTAGAACATCTATGACCTACTGAAGTTAATCTCAACTTTGCTTATTCTCGCAGCTTTTTATGCAGTAATAATAATGATAATGAAAAAGTTGTCGATGAACGAATAATGTAGCAGAAATTGTGATAATGACGAAATTGTATGAAGCTTATGTCGCATAGATCAGGTTCGCCGGAATCAACCTATTAGTTTGTCTGTATATAACACGACCTAGGTGAAGAGTTACTCAGCTTTCTATAATCATATGAATACTATACAAAAAACAATCTGTTCTAAGTCAGCGCATAGAGACATATGTGATATGCGCGTTATTATTAAGTCACTTTGCCATTTATATTTTGTTATGATGTTTAGGCTTTTTACAATACTTTATGTATACATTCGATTGAAAGCACACGTCCGCACACTACTTCCCCTCCTCGCTAATTGGGGACAGTAATTATTATGTTTATAATATGCAGATTAATCTAGTATTCACGCTTTTACTTCCATTGTTTGTTTCACATACTGTATGTTAAGTGGTTTTGAATATTTCGTATCAGATTTGTAAGATTTTATGACATTAGTTTACGTCATCGTGAACACAATATTATATTTCAACGATACGAGTTTCATGTGATGTATATAGTTTTACATATATTCGGAGAATAGGAATATATTCTTTATTAAACGTTTGTTTGGGCTACTTCCTTTTGTGAAAGATATAGTTGAGTAATGGTCGACGTAAGTACAGTTTCAAAACAAGTTGTACAGCCTGGAAGACGAAAACATGTTGTTGAAATATCAAATGAAATGTAAATTGCTTTATTGATTCGTAAAAAGTCACCAATAACGGCCTAGTTCCTGTTCTACTAAAGCACGTAGTAGAAAGGACACTACGTTCCTGCCGAACCATGTGTTATTCAATGGAGACGGCCCGGAGAAGGTTTATCATAGTAGGGCCCTTGGACAAGGACACAGTTTTGAAATCGAGATTGTAAATGCATGTAAGCACTTGGAGAGGTACCATTTGCATTTAAAAGTCATACTGTAAGTGCATCTTGCATGGATTCAAAACCAAACGAAAGTCTCACAAGGAAATCTGCAAGAACCATTACTCAAGAATGTCTTTATGCCAGCCCCTTTCGCTTCCTTTGTTAGTGTTTTTGATTGTACATGTACATACATACATATTTTAGTGGCAGCATCGGTTAAAAAGCAGAATTTTGTATGGATTTCATTATATCATTTGTGCCACAATATTGATGCTTTTCTTAAAACGTGGTCACACAATAATACTCTGTTCCTTTTCGATGATTGCTCATTGATTTGGTTGTTTTAGATTTGCATCTACCTTATGTAGGTGTGTTTGTTATTATGATGTATTGATTTTACATTGTTTACTTTAAAGGCATATATGCGTGGGTTATTAGACGCGTGGATCCATCTTGCGCACTTTTACGCACGGTACGTAATCCCCATTGTCTCAGTTATAAGTAGCGATCGCAAACTGTCCCACTTCTGAATACCCGAGTCAAAAATACATTTAAAATAGTCGCGTTCGGAATGTTTGTACTAGTCGAATGGAGATCCATCAGAGATGTTTACGAGCGAAAATATCACGTAACACGCTTAACCGCAACCGACTTCAAAGTGCCGCCGTTTGATGGCTAGGTGACAGCGTGAGAAGTTTGTTTGCTGCATGCAATTTCATAAGAAGGCCTTTGTTCAGATATTTCGAAACACCTCTCTTCGATCGATCCAACATATATCTTGAGTTTACCTCGAGAGATTACGGTGGAGTCGAGTTGGAATTTGCTGACTACCCTTTATAACCCACGCATATATGCCTTTAATAACCATGTTTATCCTTGTATAACCATTGTAAACAAATATTATTTTTGTATTATGTACTAATCTTTTATGGCCTTTGACTTTGATTTATAGTTTGTAAATAAAGATATCCTTTTGAAAAGTCAAAGTCTTCTTCTTCTTCTTCTTCTTCTTCTTCTTCTTCTTCTTCTTCTTCTTCTCCCTCTTCGATTGCTAAACTGTGACCGATCAACGGTGAACCAGTTGAAATAAGTATCGTGAAACAATGAACAAAACGACGATGCGGAAAGATGGCGTAAACATGGCGGGACAATGCGTGAAGAGTGCCGAAGTTTGGCGGAAACATGACGTGACGATGCGGGTCACAAATCCTTCCCGCATGGTTTCGGCCGAAACCATGCGGATCCAAAATGCGGAGAAGTGTCACACTAGCATTACACACAAATATTATACAGTGTATCATGTATGTGGGGTTTAGTTACGGTTTCGTATTTTTTCGTAAACGTTCAATCTGAATGAACGCCAAAACCACAAAACAACAACAACATCATCAACAACAAAACCAATCCCATCCTTACCTTGCTTACGCGCTCATTACTTTCGGATGAGAACAGGTCTGTATCATTCTGGCAATTTATCATTCTTGAATTTGATTATAATTTGAAAAGTCAGAGAGGTAGGTTTGGAATATATTCTACTTGATGTTATGTGCCATGCAGAGTCTCCGAATTAACAGGTTTACCAACACTTTTTATTATGCATTGAGGTGTGCTTCTTTGGACTCAATAAACTTAACGTTTATCCAACATATTGAGAAACTTATAAAATATTATTAACATTTTAGGTTGGCCTACCGTGATTAGAAATTGCCCCCCTCTCCCCCCCCCCCCCCCCCCCTCTCTCTCTCCCCCCCCCCCCCCCCCCCCCTCTCTCTCTCCCCCACCGGATTGAACCGCTGAATCGGCACATCACAAATAATCGGAGGCATCGTGCTGTCTGGCAGGTTCTACAACGGCACTGTACTAACCGCGAAAGGCTGAGTTTGAGCGGGGCAGCGCGAAGCCTATCGTCACTCGTGAACGTGAAAAGTTTTATTTTCTTTTATTAACATTGCTTCGTTCGTAGAATATCTACGAAGCCCATATTCATATGCCACGGACCAGGTAGATCAGCTGTTTGTCAGTGTTAGTCTTCGTTTGGAAGCTGCCTTGTAAAACCAAACGCGCAACCTTGCACAATACACTGTTAGTGGCATAGAGTAGTGGTTGTTATAGGGTCTCCGCGTCAGACTAGCGTAGGCTGTATGCACTGAACACCGCTCTGCAGTGCTCATGCGGACGCGTCCATTATTTATAGGGTACGTCATTACAAAATATGTTGTTTTCTTTTAAAATAAAGAGTTGAGATTTGATATGGATGCAAAAAGGTATTTCTATGATTTAGTGTTTATTGTAATGTATCTCATATTTTATCATTATGATAGTTATGATACTATTAATGTCTGATAATAAATAAACCCCTTAATACACGATGGAACACACCCGGAACACGCCACCGATTAAGGCGGACGGTATCCATCTAGCGATCTGATTGGTTGATGATTTCTCTCATGAAATTGCTCATTAATAAATTACTCCGAATCGAGTGATTAAAGGCTATATATGGAGCCAGTTTAATAGTATCTAGCTCTCTCACAGCTAGCTAGCTCGCGATCGCAAATAGAATATCCAAGCCATATAGAGCCTTGACTAAAGGCTAGCTAAAAGTCGGCACAGCTCAAGAGGTTGCATACATGTACATCATAGACTATACAGGGTGGCCCAGAAAATGGAACGGGGCACTTCCCAAAATATGGTAACGAAATAATTAAGTCAATGTCTCATAAATCGCACTTACTGCCCGTCATAGTATTGAACAACGAGCAATATGTGCGCCATTGTTAGTGTATATTCAGCTGTGTGAGGAGAGAATGGGCATAGTTGTTCGATACTATGACGGGAAGTAAGTCCGATTTATCAGACGCTGACTTGGTAAAAAATGCCAAAAATTGGAACCTGACATGATGTCACTCACAACGCCCTAAAACAAAAACTACACGACCAAAGTTACTATTTTTGGTATCAATATTTTTTCAATTGAAAAGACACCCTATCCGATAGACATAATCATTTTGTTACTTTATATTGGAAAGTGCCTCGTTCCCTTTTCGAGGAGCCAACCTGTAAAGGGCCAAAAACATTCCTTGTATATAATTTATCTTTGACTGGGAGGAAAACGACTGTATTAGGAGTAGAAAATTAATACTTTCATGTATCGCGATAGCTAAATTGTCCAAACCAGACGACCCAAATTTATACAATCAATAATAATCATGATAACACGCAGTTTATGTATAGCGCATAATGCATTGCACATGCACGCCCCTTTACGCTTGTATGTTTACCCTGGTTG